>CALSCP010002382.1:0-11308 GCA_943704425.1 Ministeria vibrans ATCC 50519
TCTCTCTCTCTCTCTCTCTCTCTCTCTCTCTCTCTCTCTCTCTCTCTCTCTCTCTCTCTCTCTCTCTCTCTCTCTCTCTCTCTCTCTCTCTCTCTCTCTCTCTCTATGTACATAGGTCAACTCCATCTTCCTCCTAAGCTCGCAAGCGACTAACGAGGCCTTTGAGAACATCCTTACGAGCGCGCGTCCGCCTCGTAAGATCTGGGTGTGCCATTGGGCTCTGCGACTGTGGGTGTCAGTCTACATGCATTTGCCTGATTCCTTTCAGGAATGGACTGCCCGCTCGACCTTTGGTGTTGTGGGTTCCTAGAAGCACCGCAGCACCAGGCTCTGGGTTCTTTCTCAAACGAATTGTAGTCAGTCTTTAAGTCAGATCTCATACATAAACGGGAAAAATGTTCGAGTATAAAAATTAGAAGAAGAAGAAGATTTTATTTTATTCACAATCACAAACGAAAAACTAATAATTGTATAGAACGTTTTGCATCGGCTTTGGGACAGTCTTGCAAATGGCAAAAAAAAAAAAAGGTTCCAATGCAGGTGGAGCGGAAGAGGCCGGACGACGCTCGGGAAAATCAGTGAGCATTAACGCGAAATTAACGCTGTGTCGCTGGACGCGGGTACGGACGAAGCAGAGCTCAAGCGGGTGCTTGTGTGGCGGTCTCACGCGATTGAGACGAGTGGAGAGGACACTGTAAAAATTGGCGCGCCAGCACTTGGGCACGCAAAGATGGCGCGCTCGATGTGGTCGAAAAAGTCACGCTGTCGACCGCCATCACCGTATGCAAGGCTGTGTCTGCCAACTCGACGTCAGGGGGCACGCAGCTGACGACCGAGGAGTTGGACCGTGTCAAGGCTGACGTCCCTGGGGGGAGGTCCTTCGAAGGTCCTCCGAAGGTCCCTCTTTCGTCCTTCTGTCGAACTTCTGTCCTGCCTGGCTGGGACATTATTTTCCTTCTGCACGTCTAACCCTATCTCGGACCTCGGTGAGACACTTAATTGTCACGGTGTCAATTAAATCCTACGCTAATCGAACTTTTCCGTTGTGTGAGGTTCGTGTGAGGCGCAAAAAAATTCTTCATATTCATAAGTTGTGCACACTTTGTGCACACACACAACGAAATAAGCGAATTAACTTCAAATTAAGTTTAGTGCAATCCTTGATTATACAGTGTGGAGTGTTTACTGTGCTCACTATGCGTTGGCTATTCGTCGCAAGGACTCTATTTTTCATTCTCGTGATGGGCGTCTTTTACATTATTGTGATTGTCCCGTCGCCTCACTCCACGGAGGTCGCCGGACAACCTTCACGTCGTGCTGCTGTGACTGAACAAGCAAGCGAGGCTGAGGGCGACGCATATCGTAATGTGGAAACTGAAACTGAAACCGATCGCGATGTTTTTGGACCTTTTTTTATTCTCGATCCGACCGAGGCGCAATCTGCGGCTGGACGCCTTGAACTGAAGTATCGCAAGTGGCTATCAAAGTCGGAAAGGCTCCACGCGTACACACCACCCTATGTCGGATCTTGTTTTGCCTACGTTCCAGAGTGTGCCGCTCTTGCTCGTCACCCGAAATTATGGGAGCTTGCGCGTGCCCACATGAAGGATCCACTGCTAAACAGTGTTGAGGTACTTTCATTTCCATTTACATTATAATGATTCTTCTTCTTCTCCTATATAAAAGTAATAATAATAAGAAGAAGAAGAAATTGATGATACAGTCATAATATTAATAAGAAGAAATTACTGATACAGTTAACGGGTCACAGCCAGACCAATTAAGAAGAATATTTTTATGTTTTCTCTATCAACTCTTTTCTTATTAGCAACAAATTCGAGGGCCTGGAGCACGTCATCGTTGGCACGGCGATATCGAGGCCTTGTGGTGCCCCGAGGCGCTTGTGGTGTGGCTTGGGCTAAACAACACACGTGAAGCATCGCCCTACGTTGTACCTGGCAGCTCACAGGATCCCTTGGTACAATTTGAGCCTGGCATGAACGTGGAACCACATGAATTAATGTTGGACAAAACGGACACAGAGCGGCTTCAGCGTCAGATTGCCCCCATTCTTCGCTCCGGTCGCAAAGTGCAGCGTTTTTCACTCGAACCTGGACAGGTGGTCGCGTGGCGCCCAGGCGTGTGGCACGCTACCCTCAACTCACAACGCAAGGCGGTTCGTTCGTCTGTCATTCTCCGCTTCATGCCAGCCCACTGTGCAGCGCGCTTCACGGACAACTTCCAGACCATCCCTGTCCAACTCAAGTCCTTGCTGATCCCCGTTGCAATCGACATGAACACGAACGCGCCGGTGACACGTGCACGCTCCCTTCTGCAAGGACCTCTTGTCGACCTCGAGCAATCTTTCACGCAGTCCTCTGCAGAGAGTGTCGTACTACTGGATGTGGGACGGGAGGAAAACCACAGTGCGTCACGCTTCCTCTCGGCCGCACGTCAGGGACCGCTGCTTGCCTATCCGCTTGTGACTCGCTACCGTCCGTGCGAGAGCCCAATGCAAAGTGACTTTAACTACAAGAAGCTCTGCGTTCGCCAGGTTGTCTCCACTACCGCCACTGCAGACAGTCTTGCGGCCATCTCGGCGCACCGCTCAACGCAGTGGAAGGGCGACACGCCCCACACGCCCCATTCCCACGCCGACTCGGAGATTATCATTGTTCTGCGCGGCTCCATCGTGGTCACACGTCACCCTCTCTCACCAGCACTTACCCCCAATGCGATTGCTCAACGTCATCTCGTCCATGCCCCAGCAGTCATTGTCGTTCCCGCTACGCCCGCCCCCAACAACTCAACCCCCTACCACACCAACACGGCTGTTTCCGATTCTGCCGAGTACCTTTGCGTTCACTTCCAGGGACGTCCCGCTGCATCAACCTCACACCCGACTGCACCTTCCTACTGTCACCCGAGTATCTATAATACCATTCTGCCTCGCGATTGGAACAAAACACGCACCATGTCGCATCGCTTCTTTCACCGCAAGGTATCATTTAAGTCGCAGAAAATAAAAATACCCCGTTATGATAAAAATATAATAATTAAATTAATAATATTAATAATAATAATTATAATAAGAAAATTAATAGAAAATCAAGAGCTGTACTCAATAATAATAATAATAATAATAATAATAATAATAATAATAATAATAATAATAATAATACTAGACGTAAACCAATCTTTTTTTTACAGTGTCGTACGCGCGACTTGTTTACCCTGGAGGGCCACTCGACGGTCCTGGCGCCTGGGACTGGGTATGCGCCGCATCAAGACACGTACGCCGTGCTCATTGTGATCCTGGAGGGCACGCCGGAGCTCACCCACTCGGGCCCAGGCAAGCCCGAGATTCGCACAACTCTCGCCAAGGGCGACTCAATCCTCGTTCCGGAAGGCTCGCGTTTTGGCATGTGGAATCGCGCTGAGCTCCATAGCGCACACATTGCTCTTGAGTTTCATGCCAATTGAAACTCTCTGACATCTGACCAAATTTAATGCAGTCCGAATAATTATCGTACATTCTATTCTTCTTCCATTTATTACGTTTTCTTATAATTATAAATCATGGGTTTTTTTTCTTGACGTTCTCGTATACCTATGGCGGTCTATTGGTGGAAGTATTTAGTATTGCGCTGCTCTTTGTTTTTCATTTGACTTTTGACATTGAGGACAGCTCTCTACTAATGTTCTTTATTACGATTTGAAGTGCTAAAGTGAGTAAAGTACTCTAATTGATCATTTTGAAGATGTTGGCCCGAATCGCGACATTTGCTCTGGTCCTGGTCGCGTCGAGGGCTGTTCCCGCACCTACTCCCTCGCAACTAGCATTTATGGAAGTCGAGCTGTCTCAGTTTATGCATTTTGGGTAAGACGGAAGCACAAGCGATTCATGATGAGCACTGACTGCTCTCGTACGCAGAATACCGACCTTCTGGGACCCCCCGCTGTCGGCTGGAAACTTCACGTAAGATGTAGAGAGTGGGCAAAGGGGGCGGGAAGTCGCACTGAAGCGCTCGCGTGCAGCTACCACGACTGCTTCAGCACTGCGCCGTACACAAACGACTCGTACGCGCCCTGCCTCAACCCCGACCTGTTCCAGCCGCGCCAGCTGGACCCGCGCCAATGGATGAAGGCGGCTAAATCCATGGGCATTGGAGAGATCTGTCTGACGGCCCAGCACGAAGGAGGTGCGCCAAGCTACCTCCTTGTTTATGCGTTGATTCTTATGCATCGTATTGTATACATTGTATAATTGTATAATAGGTTTCGCTCTGTGGCCTTCCAACTTTACTGACTACGGTGTTGCCGCATCCTCCTGGCGCAACGGCAAAGGCGATGTGCTCCGTGAGTTTGCCGATGCAGCGAACGAGGCTGGCATCAAAATCTGCTACTATCTAAATGCCGCTTCCAACGGTACACCCGCAATATTATTAATATTACTTCATTGAAATGGCTGCGTCTTGCTTTATTCCCAGGCTATCTTGATCTTGTCAAGAAACTCAATGCAAAAGAATTCCTAAACGCAGAGCTTGGAATGTTGCGGGAGGTACTGACAACATACGGACCTGTGTATCGGCTGTGGTTTGACGGGACTCAGCACCATCCGGGCGGGAAGGGCCCCGACGTGTTCCCTCAGGCATTTAAGCAGGCAAGCACTGGGGAATAGTATAAGTGTGTGTGTGTGTGTGTAAAAGGGAGGAGAAGAAAACAAACTTAAACCCTATCCCTTAATCCCTTATTAGGTGTTTGAGACGATCCGGTCTGTGTCGCCCAACACTCTCATTTCACCCTACCGTGGTGACATATGCACTCTTCAAACGGGCACTGTCTACACCTTTTCAGGCCCTGAGACCAACACAACAGACCCAGGAAAATGTTCCCGTATAGACAAGACAGCACAATGTCGTGGAAATCCCTTTTTTCTCACTCCTCCTTCTCACTGTGTTTCTTTGTCCATTTTTTCTCTCTCACTCTTTGTTTCTTTCTCTTTTTTTCTTTCTCTTTTTTTCTTTCTCTTATTAGAGCCACAGGAAGGAGGAAATATCTTCAAACCCATTGAAGCACATGGAGTGACAATGCAACAAGGTAAAACACACAGAGACGGAGACAAAAGACGACACCAAATTCTGTGTGTGGTTTTGTATGTGTGTGTTAGGACCGGACGGGCACAGTGACGCACTGCCTACCTATTGGTTTTACCATCCGCGAGTGGGCTATGGGAATGCCTCTCGTTACTTTGAAGACTACATTGGCACTCAGGCACACACACACATTAGCGAAACGCTGCTCTACTCACACTGTGACATGCTGATAGGGACGAGGACAGAACCTTCTGACAAACATTCCTCCGGACCGCACTGGGCTGATCCCCACTGGCTACGCACAAGTTATGTCGCAGGTGGGGATTGCGCTTAATTCGACGTTTGGCAGTGCCCTGGCTCAGACGACGCACCAGCAGATGGCGTCGTGTGGTGTACTCCCGCTTGCATTGCCTCGTCCCCTCACCATTGCCGACTTTGATTACATTGTATGCATGTCTGTCTGTGTGTCTGTGTGTGTGTGTGTGTGTGTGTGTGTGTGTGTGTGTGTGTGTGTTACTGACTGCACCTGAGTGTTTGTTTTTCTTGTGTATGCATGGGTGATGGACTGTGACTCGATACCCCTTTTTAACCCTCTCTGTGTGTAGGTAACGCAAGAGGACATGATCCATGGCCAGCGTATTGGCAACTACTCCATTGAGTATCGTGCGTCTCCCTCCAGTCCCTGGCGCACTCTCGTCCCTCCTGTCCTCCCCGAACCCTCTCTCGTGACTGACCCACCGGCGGGCCACTCTCCTCGCGACTGTACGTGATGTGCCATGTTAAGAGACAGCAGAGCGTGTGTGTTGATGCCTCTCTCCGTTTTCTAGCGCATGTTGGGTACAAGCGCATCGACACACCTCTCACCACTGTTCATGACACCATCACTGAGATTCGTCTGCGATGCCTGCGCGCCATGGAGCTTCCCCTCTATATTCGCAACCTTTCCGTGCACAAGAAGAGTGTTCCGTGGTGATTGATGTATGAAAATGAATAAGGTTTTTAGTTTTTAGTTAAATAAATTAATTATTAGTTTTTACTCACAAAAATTTAACAATTTTCGAATTTTACTATGCTTGTCGGGGAAGTAGAGGTAAACCTATACGCTTCCTGTCGTGTCACCTCACTTTCTGACACTTTCACTTTTGATTTTTTTTTGTTTTTTTCAAATTTTCAGCTCACAGAAGGACAAAAAGAACGTACGTGCTGTGCTGGCTCAGGAGCGCACGGGCGCCGCGCACGCTTGCCGTGTCGTGTGTGCCGTCCCTGCTCTGACTGCCCCCTTCTCCTCACTCACTCACTCACTCACTCACTCACTCTCTCTCTCTCTCTCTCTCTCTCTCTATCTCTCTCTCTCTATCTCTCACTGTAGGCGTTGTTTCGCTGTTTGACGATGTTGCCCAAGACGGCGGACAAATCAGCGTCGACGACATTGCTCGCTTGATTCAGGACCTCACTGGCGAGGTTCCCCAGCTCTCCTTGCTCGAGGCGACCATTAAGGCTCTCAGAATTTCAGGTGAGGCGATGAAACAAACACGACGTTTGCGTTGGCACAGACATTCGCGGCGCATCCTGCTCCCCTGGCCCATCCCGTTTGATGTTTTTGATGCCATGGGGCTTTGCATGCACGTTTTCTACTTATGCTGCTGTCGATCGTGCGCGTTGCCGCATGAAATGTCTTCAAAAATCCCCTTTGATCTTTTTTTTTTTTTCGTTTTTTTTTTTTTTTTTTTTTTTTTTTGCTTTATTTTCACCTCGACACACGCATAAAAACGCTCTTCTACAGTGTTTGCCTCAACGACTTTGTTCCACAAGACACGAAGGTCGCCCATTCGAATAAACTTTACTGATTGATATTTGATTGTGGAGTGATTGATGATTGATCATCCATAAGTCATAACTCATAATTAAACTTCATTTCAGAATCGAGACATAACCACATGAGCGAACCCGACTGGAAGGCATTGAAAGTGGCAGATCTGCGGGCCCACGCGCGGGAGGCGGGGGTCGAGGCGACGGGGCTGAAGACGGCGCTGGTGCAGCGACTTCACGACGACTGGCTGGCGCGCCACGCCCCGCCTGCCGCCCCGCCCGCCGCCTCAGACGACCCCCATCCGCCACCTGCCGCCCCCGAGCCCGCCGCCGAAGGTGCCATACACACACAATATCTCTTTTTCTCTCTTTTTCGCTCTCTTTTTTTTTCAAAAAAAAAACTCAAAAAAAAACTTAATAGAAGATGTAGGAAATGATCCAGAGGGTGTGGAGGGCGAGGGTACGCACGCTGCGGCTGGGGAGAGCACGGGTGTTGAGGATGAAGCGACCGCGGGAGCGTGTGAGGCGGCTGAGCGCGGTGTGAAGCGAAAGTTGGATGTGAGCGACGACGAAAAAGACGAAAGCGCAACAACGACCAGCACAGCGCAAGCAGACACGGGCAGCGACGAGCCGCCGGCGCAGCGGCAGCGAACGGCCGACGAGGCGCCGGTGGACGACGGGGGCAACTCGGGCGATGCGAAGAAGACTGAGTCGCTGCGACGTTTCAACCACTTCCGACAGGTGAGGCTGTCGAATGTGCCGCAAGGCACCGAGGCAGCCACCCTTGGCGAGCTGGTGAAGGCGTCGGGCGATGCCGAGCGGGTCACGGTGGATGGCGACAGTGCAGCGGTGCTCATGAAGACCCCGGCGGACGCAGCGCAATTGTTGCAAGACGTCAACTCTACGGCACCCGACAAGTTTAAGATGGGTGACGCGCAGCTGGCGGCGGCCGTGATGCCGTTGTGTCGTGAGGCAATCACGTATGTGGGAAATCTGCCAATCACGGTGACGGACGAGCAGCTGGAGGAGGAGTTTAGCAAGCACGCAGAGGGGGGTGTTGTCGAGCGCGCCTTTGTGGTGCGCTACCAGGACACGGGCCGCAGCAAGGGCTACGGCTTTGTGGAGTTCACCAAGCTTGAGCATGCCATCGCAGCACGACAAGCTCTCAACAACAAGACACCTTTCCCGCACCACAACGACGTGCGTCTCAAGGTGGAACGCAGCGAGTTGGATCTCGTCGACGCTGCGGCACTTCACTCGTTTATTGTCTTTGTCGCTCAATTTCCCATGGCCCTTCCCACGCCGCAGCTGCGCGAACTCTTTTCGCCATGCGGAAAGATCACCGACTTTGTGATGAACGCACAGCGCAGCTTTGCCTTTGTCGAATACGACTCGGCCGAGTCAGCCGAGCGTGCCATCCGCGAAATCAACGGGACGACGTTCCACGGCACGCGCATGCAGATCCGCTTTGCACAACCCGGACGTCGCATCAGCACCGCCGCTGGACGCACCAAGCGGCCCGAATATCGCGGCGGCAGCGGCGGCGGCGGAAACATGGGTGGTGGGGGAGGGTACTACTCTGGTGGTGGTGGTGGGTATCCTCCTTACTCGTCGCCGCATCATGGTGGTGGTCCGTACGGCGGTGGCCCATACGGCGGTCGTGGCGGCTACCACCGACCTCCCTTGCACGGAGGTGTACCCACTTTCCGCCACCAGAGCTACTATCCTCCGACCGGTAGCCATCGGCCTCCACTAAACTCACGTGCGCCCCTCCAACCCCGTCCCTCCGTCGGCGGTGGCGGTGGCGGCGGTGGCTATGGTCATCAGATGCCAATGATGCGTGGCGGGAACCCATACGCTGGTGGTGCTGGTGGCGGATATCCTCCGCGTGGTGGTGGTGGTGGTGGCCCTCGAGGCGGCGGCGGTGGCGGTGGTGGTGGCTTTGACCGTCGTGGACCACCCCCTGACAATCGTGCTGGCAACTATTCTCGCCCTTCTTTTGGCGGTCCCAACCCTCGTATGCCCCCGCCCGCGCAACAACAACAACAACAACAACAACAACAGCAACAACAGCAACAACAACAACAACAGCAACAACAGCAGCAGTCGTCGCAGCAGCAACAGCAGCAAGCACCTCAACAATCGCACTCTGCAGCGCAAGGAGCCAGCGACGAAGCATTGCGTCGTGAGCAGCAGCAGTTGGCGCAGGAGCGTGCTCGTCTCGAAGAACAGCGTGTTCAGCAGCAACGCGAGCTCCAGGCCGCCTCTCTGCGACAACAACAGCAGCAAGCGGCTGCGGCTCAGGAGATTCAGAAGCAAATGGCAGAGCTCGACCGGAAGCGTGCCGAGCTGGAGCGTGAACGAAGTGCGGGACGCACCGCAGGCGGCGCCACCAACAATGGACCTGCCGTGGAGGCCGGCCAGTATGTCGGTTACGCAGGCCACTACTCGCAGCCACAACAACAACAACAGCAGCAACAACATCCGCAGTTTGGCCAGCCACAGTATCAACCACAACATCAATCACACCAAACCCAGCAGCAGCAGCATCAACAGCAGCAGCAGCAACCCCATCCGGCCGTTCAGGCTGCGTACCAACAGTCTCAGTTTGGCGCATCGGCTGCTCCCACTGCCACCTCGACCTCCGCCGTTGCTGGCACGTCCGCAGCCGGTGCTCCCGCTGGTGCTGCCATGACGACACAGCAGCAGTACCAGCAGTACGAGATGCAGCAGCAGCAGTACCAGCAGCAAATGCAGCTGTGGTACGCGCAGCAACAGCAACAGCAACAGCAGCAGATGCAGCAGACACAACAGCATCAGCATCAGCAGCAGCAGCCCTTCCAGCAGCAACCACACCAGCCTCAAATGCACCAGCAGGTATCCAACACGCGCATACAGTCTTTTTTAAGACACATTTGACTACACAACATTGCACTGTTTGACTAAGCACTGACCCCTCCCACGTCGACCTCTCTGTGCAGTTTTCGTCGGGCACCCCCCGTCCGCCCGCCTCCTTCTCCTATGCCCCCGGCGGACACACCTCGTATGCCGCGTCCCCCCGTCCTCTCCAGTCACACCAGGTACCCTTTCTTTCCTAATCTTTACCTTTGTCATCTTTTCCTTTTCGTTTCGCCGCACTCGTTCATAACGTTTTTCTCTTCTCTTCTTTTCTTCTTTCGTTTTCCGTTTTGCTCTCTCTTTCTCTCTCTGTGTGTGATGCGAATGCGAAGAATAAGATGTCCGGTTCTTATCGCGGAGTTTAATTCAATTGTGTCATTTGCGAATCAAAAACACAAAACACAGAACAATTGAATTTTCAATATAAAATAAAAACCAAATCAGTCAATCTGAAATTGCGCGGAATATAATAATCTTAATCTCACCCTGAAATTAATATTAATACTGATTGACTATTAATGTGAGGTTCGTTTGTACATTTAAACAACATAAAAAAGAGAAGAGAGAGCGAGAGAATCTTTACAGAGTTTTGTCGAGAAAGTCGAAAAGATCCTAAAAAAAACGAATCGTGAATGAGACACAATTGCACACCAAGTACGATTTATACTTTGTAATGGACAGGAGAATTCGCAGCGAGAGAGGAACTGTACTTCTGGAGAAGAATCACAAGATCTCCTAACAAACCAATGAGAGAGACAGAGAGTAGAGAGAAAGAAACAAAGCGATGGAGTGTGTGTGTGTGTGTGTGTGTGTGTGTGTGTGAAAGGAGGGAAAGAGAAACAAAATCAATTCGCAGTAATACTTCAGAGCGTATTCAAATCAATCACAAGGAAACACAGACTGAACCCAAAAGCACAAAGATTGAAAGCAATTGATCAGAGTTGTGATGACGAAGACTCGACACAAACAGCATGTATATGGAGGAGAGTGAGTGTCGATTGACAGTAAATGTTCAGATCGCAACGGAACACAAGCCCAAAGCACGCATCTCATTCTCCCATGGCACATATTGACTGGTGGACACTGAATGACGAATTCTCACAAAAACGCACAGAAACTGCTTCGTGAGATTGAGTGTGGGTGAGAGAAGTGAAAGAGAGAGAGAGAGAAAGTGACACAGAAAGAGAAACAGAAAAAAATATGGGAACAGAACAGAGCAGAACAATGAAAATGCACAGTCCACACATTCACAATTGGAATGTGCCTAATTGGACAGTTATGAAAATGCGGAGTGGCTCTCACCGGCTGATTTGGTCTCTTTGATGCGCTGGTAAATTCGACCGAATCCGTCACGTAATGGAGCATCGCCAAATGTGAAGTATAGCAATTCGCGCTTTGCTCTGCTCGCAGCCTAATCAAAGAGAGAGAGAGAGAGAGAGAGAGAGAGAGAGAGAGAGAGAGAGAGAGAGAGAGAGAGAGAGAGAGAGAGAGAGAGAGAGAGAGAG
>CALSCP010002383.1:21702-52149 GCA_943704425.1 Ministeria vibrans ATCC 50519
GAGAGAGAGAGAGAGAGAGAGAGAGAGAGAGAGAGAGAGAAACAAAGTGATAGAGAGAGAGAGAGAGCGAGAGAGAGAGAGAGAAACAAAGTGATAGAAGAGAGAGAGAGAGAGAGAGAGAGAGAGAGGGAAACAAAGTGATCGAGAAAGAGAGACGGAGAGGTTGTGGATGTGCGCTCTTGTTTTTGAGTGTACATATTGAGTGCTATTCTTACAAACATCGGGTTTTCGGGGGTTCTTTCTAGGCGGTCCGTTTACCAATGGAGAAGTGCGCATGTGCTCGCGTGACGATCAGCTGGACGAACACTGCACGTGGCCTTGGTATTTCCCGATGGAGGTAAAGCACGTTTCACTCTACCACTCTTTAGTTTACTCAGAAGACAAAGTGATAGTGAGAGAGAGTGTGTGTGTTTGAGTCAGTGAGCGTGGGAGTTACGTTTGAGATGTTTGCTGATTTTTGCGCTCAATTATGTTTTTTTAGAGCTTTGTGGATGAGTTTATGGTGATTCCACTGCCTGACAATTCGACGGCTATTACCAATCGGGCGTCTGTACGCGGTCGCTCCTTAGAATCTCGCTTTGACGATCCCATCATGAGCCGCACGATCGAACTGATAATTAACTGTAAGACAAAAGTAGTAACAATTATTATTGTTAATTGTGACAAACTCAATATTAATAATAATAATATTAATTATTATTATTATTATTATTATTATTATTCTTGTAGCGTACGATCACACAACACTCTTTGTGAACACCGGGAAGGCCTCAGTGCAGCGTATTAAGCTCGGCCCGCGCGATATCGGTCGTCCCCCTAAAAACGAATTTGGCCAGTACTTTATCTACTTTTCATCCGGTAACATGTTTGTGTGGTGTGTGACTGTAGGGTGAGTAATATGGGACTAAGAAGCTTTTTTTTTGCTGCTCTTCTCTCGAATGGATAGGGACTCGCACTCGGCAAGTGATCACGGTTGAAATTGAAGTTGCGTCTATGGGTTCAATTGGAGACATTTCGATTGGGATTGCCGGTCACTCGTTTGGACAGAAGACACCTGAACTGGCAGAGGCACTTGCGTCCATCCCACCGCATGTGACACCACTCTGGTGGACATCGACATACACACAGTATCTGTTCAAGGGAGATCCGCCTCGCAAGAATACTGCGCCCAGGTCACCGCCGATGTTTATTCCGCCTCCTGAGGTGCTTGAGAAGATGAACGAGGCACAGGAGGCCGAGAAAGAGAAGAAAGCAGCTGCTGGGAAGGCTGTTGATGGTGGCAATCTTGCAAGCAATATCCCTCCTCCCCCAGTTGCTGCTCCTGTGCCCAAGCCTGCTGCTCCTGTGCCCAAGCCGGCTGCTCCTGTGCCCAAGCCTGCTGCTCCTGTGCCCAAGCCGGCTGCTCCTGTGCCCAAGCCTGCTGCTCCTGTGCCCAAGCCTGCTGCTCCTGTGCCCAAGCCGGCTGACGCTGTACCCAAGCCTGCTGCTCCTGTGCCCAAGCCTGCTGCTCCTGCGCCGAAACCTGCTGCTTCTGCGTCTAAGCCCGCTGATGCTGTGCCCAAGCCCCCTGCTTCCGAGCAAAAACCATGAAGAAGAACATCTTACAAAAAATACAATTGTTTTCTTTACATCAATCATACATCACTTCATCACTTCAGCAGAGCCTTCGGACAGCGCGTCGTCAGACTGTCTGCATCATGATCTTTATGCACAGCGATGCCTTCCGCGCCCAATGCAGAACACTGCATGTGCTCCAGAGTGGCCAGCACAGTGAGCGCAGACTGGTCAAATCGGTGGTTGCGTCGCGACGCACTCCACGGCGCAATGCACTCCGCCACAAGCGCACACGCCTCCCACTGCCGCACCACACTCTCGTATTCTCGTCGATCTATCCCAATAATTGCCGCATTTACGTTTCCCGCGTTCTCCAGCGAAGCGCCGTTGTCATTCGTCAAATAACTGTGTGTGTGTGAGAGAGAGAGACCCGAGAAACAAACATTGGGTGAGATTTTTTAATAATATTATAAGTATAATATGACATGATACCTAATTTGATCGGGAAGCGCCCAATCACGCAGATGCCCACTGGAACAAGGAAATAGATAACCCTGAGAGGCAATGCGACGCACTGCCGAGGAGACCCCGCCTTGCACGAGCACCCGGTTGCCTGCGTCGAGCCAGAGCACGGCGTTGGCGTCGCGACGGAGCACCTCCGCAATGATCATGGGCTTCCACGCATAGTTGCCATGCCATTCGGGCGCTCGCATGTGTACGTGTGGCGGACTCTGGGTGTAGTCAAAGGAGCGCAGAATGAATGCAAATTGGGTGCCGCGCAGGTCTTTTTCAATGACGCAGTTGAGACGCGCCACGTTGCGCCCCGACAGTCCCAGGCTGTACACGATGACGGGGGCCGTCAGAAGCTGATCCATCTCGACAAGCGAATGAAGCAGATGGAGCAGCGATTCAAAGTGGTTGTCGGAGGCGGCGGTGACCACAGCAGCTTTGGTGGTGGTCGGCTGGAGTGTGACGGTGGGCACGGTGGCCGTGAAGTATGCCCCGCTGCGTGATGGCGGAAGCGCTGGCTTTGCTTCGTTGGGCACGTTGGCCACCAGCGTTTCTGTGCAGCCTGTCGACCAGGGAACCATATCGCGCGTGGCCAAGCATGTGAGTTGGCCTGTCAGCGAGCTAGTGATCCGCGAGAGAAACGCCTCCGTCTTCAGAGCGTTTCGTGTGGCGTTGCAGAGCAGTCTCCCCACAAGCCCATCGCCCACGACCACCGTGGTCTTCTCAAACGACGACCACGGAAGCGACACAAGCCGTGCTTGCAAGGAGGCCGCCAGCGCCAGCGGCCCTGCACTGGTGCCGACCAGAGACACACAAAGGTGTCCAGAGCGCTATGTTTCAAAAACAACAAATCCGCGTTTTTCACTTGATTCCCATCAGCGGAGCGTACCTTCTTCTGAGGCTCCACAGGCGTCTGTTCAACCGGGCTGAGGTTGCGATGCGTCCGGGGCAGCGTGGGGCCCTGTTGGGGCCGGTGGGTCGATGCAACAGTGAACACAGCGACGCTTGTCATGGCAACGGCCGCCAGCACGAGCGCCCACGCAAGAACGGCGCCGAATGAACGCATTGGGACGCAGGCCAGGCAGGAATGGTATCTCCACGACAGAAGAAGAATAATAATTAATATTACAAGAAGACATTTTCAATTTATTGTCAATCACAAACGAAAAGCGAATACGTCAAGAGAAATAAATAGAGAATCGAGAGCTGTACTCATTATTAATGAAATGAATTGTATGAATTCACTAGTCAAAATGTTATAACAAGACGGAATTATTCGGTGCAGAATTGAAATCAAACGAAGAAACGTTTAATAATCATTGCGGTAATAAAAGTTAAACTGTATTGGACGAGAGTAAAACCCAAAAAGAAAAAGAGAGCAATCATTGAGAGAAAGACGGTCTGTCGCCCATTTCACGCTGAAGGTGACGACCCTGAGTGGAATTTGAGACGGTGGTTTGGTAGTTGAGGAGACCACTGACGGCGACAGTGCCATCGCCCAGTCGCTCGTCGTCGTCGTCCATGTCGACCGTGGCATCGCGGGGACCACCGCGACTGCCACTGTCAGTCCTCGGAGGGTCGTTGTTTACACCCGCTCCAACGTCGCTACTGGTTGATGTAGCACCATACTTGGCATATCCAGCACCAGCACCCGCATTCGCACCACCCCCAGCACCACCAGCAGCAGCACCGCCACCACCACCACCACTGGGCCCATCACCGCGCGACGCACGAGTCTGATTGCGCCTCTACAATAAAAAAAATACACATTTTAAACACTGTCCTGTCAATCTTTGCAGTCCACCATACTCGAGCGGGATCAGTTGAATCCTCTGCAAAGTGGTACTCCAAATGGACCAGATCCTTTCGGGTGATAACACCCAAAACCTGATGGAAGCGATCGACGACGGGCAGATGGCGCAGACCCATTGTGCGGAACAGGTCAAAGACGCGCGGGAGGGGAGACATTTCTTGGATGGTGTACGGACACGGGTTCATGTATGGCGAGAGGTCCTGTCGCACAAATAGAGCAAGAGAGAGAGAGAGAGAGAGAGAGAGAGAGAGAGAGAGAGAGAGAGAGAGAGAGAGAGAGAGAGAGAGAGAGAGAGAGAAGAAAGAAACAAAGTGATAGAGAGAGAGAAACAAAGTGATGGAGAGAGAGATAGAGAGGAGGGGGAAAGACACAAAGTGATAGAGAGAAAGAAATCATCAAAGATTGAGTTTCAGTGAGTTGAGTTGCATCAAAGAGAGAACTGTGTACCATGAAGAGATTTTTGTCTTGTTCACCCACAAACACCATATCAGAGGTAGGGTAACGTGGCTAAAAGACAAAACACATAGCATGAGCAAAAAGAACACATACAGACATGCTCTCTCTCCAACTAAGCTTAGTGCGTACATAGTAGCTCATGAAGTCGTAGTAGGAGAGCATTGGAGCGTCGACTGTAGAGCCATAGCGACGACCCCAGCTCTGATTGAGTAGAAGAGTCACGAGCTGATGTCGTAGAATGGCTGAGAGAGACACAGAGACAGACAAAAAAGAGAAAGATTCAGAAGAGCGAGAGAAAAAGGAGGGAAAAAGAAAAACGAAACGAAGTGGTGGAGAAAGAAACAAGTAATGGAGAAAGAGAAAAGAAAAAGTATGACACTCACTTCCACAAAAAGTGCCACAGCCCCTCTGAACTCCCGCAAGATTGTAAGGGACAGACGAATCGGAAGACGATGCACTGGCACTGTTGCCATGGGAGCTGAGGGCACGGTTTGGGGGCACGTAGTCCTTCTTCTTGGACTGCGAGACGAACAGTTTGTGGCGACGATCCACAATGGGAAAGCACGAGTGGGTGGATGTCTCAAGGACACGCAGGACATCAGACACCTAAATTTCAAGAATAAAGCAACGTTATAATAAAAATAAAATAATAACGTCATTATTATTACCTGTACTACTTCTTCGAGACAGACGGGCTCTGCTGCCATCACATGTGCAGCGTAGAAATTGCGCATTTGCTGTGGCGGTTCCCACTCAAGAAGAGGAATCTTCTTGAGCTCAATGTGGATATCATACAATCCTAAGGAAAAAAAAAAACAAAAAAAAAACAAGAGAGAATGCGTCAGAAAGTTGGACATACGAACGAGAGAAGTCATCGTGGTGCACCTTCGTTGAAAAGATCGCCAATCCACTTTGATATCATCATAGTGACCATCAGAGGCAGTCCATATGCAATATTGTTGGTTGTCTCGATAAGAATGACGGTCAGAGAGATGGTCATGCGCACAACACCCCCTATGAACGCCGCAGAGCCCACCAGAGAGTAGCTGCCCGTGAACACACCGCCCATAATCGAGGGAAAAGCCGTCTTCAAGAGCGACCCAAACAGTCGACCAGCAATCGCACCCGTCAGCAGACATGGCACAAACAGTCCGCTTGGGATTCCAGCGCCGTAACTAAAAGATCAACGTGTGTGTGTGTGATTGTTGCATGTGTAAAAAGCGAATACACTTACGTCCAGCATGAAATGAGGAAAAAGTAGATCAAAAAGAGAGCGAGCGTGGCCCAGCTGAACTCGCCGTCGTTGTGGTAGAGCTGCTTGATGGCCTCTTCTTCGCTGTTGAATGCGAGTGTCGCCATGTCATTGTAGTACCCTGTCAATGGCAATGCAGAGAGGAGATATGTCAAGAATAAGTGTACTTGTGATGTAGAAAGAGAGAGAGAGAGAGAGAGAGAGAGAGAGAGAGAGAGAGAGAGAGAGAGAGAGAGAGAGAGAGAGAGAGAGAGAGAGAGAGAGAGAGAGAGAGAGAGAGAGAGAGAGAGAGAGAGAGAGAGAGAGAGAGAGAGAGAGAGAGAGAGAAAGTGATAGAGAGAGAGAGACAAAGTGATAGAGAGATACAAAGGGATAGAGAGAGATACAAAGTGATAGAGAGAAGAAAAGTGATAAAGAGGAGAAACAAAGTGATAGAGAGAGAAACAAAGTGATAGAGAGGAGAAAAAAGTGATAGAGAGAAGAAACAAAGTGATAGAGAGAGAGAAACAAAGTGATAGAGAGAGAGAAACAAAGTGATGGAGAGAGAGAGAAAGAGAAAGACGAAAGAGAAACAAAGTGATAGAGAGAGAGAGAAAGACGGAAGGGAAACAAAGTGATAGAGAGAGAGAGAAAGACGGGAGAAAAACAAAGTGATAGAGAGAGAGAGAGAGAAAGACGGGAGAAAGAACGGAGAAGGAAACAAAGTGATAAAAGAGATTTATGTGTGTAACAGTGTGTTATTGGAAGGATGATGTCTTTGTGTTTGAGTGAAGTGAGTGGCATTTCAAAGCAGAGTGTAATTCATTGATATATTTATAATCATACCGTCTTGGCAGAAGAGATTACGGGTGTTTGTCGAGTTGCTAACATTAGTTGAGGGAATGCAATTGCCATAAGAAAAGGCCAAGGCAAATCCCCCAGCAGTGACCACTGTGGAAATGAGCATTGCCTCGACAACACGCCACACCTGAACAGAGACACACAGAGAAAATCAAGTGAGAATGAGCGAGCAAGAGAAACGCGCAATGAGTGCGGTGAGAAAACAATAAGTGAGGACACACAATAAGTGAGAGGCACAATGAGTTAGGCACAAGAAGTGAACAATGAGTGAGTGAGGCTGTCACACAATGTCTGAGTGAGACTGATGACGAGTGAGAGGGTTGCGATGAAAGCGAGATTTAAAGAGCTGATTTGAAAATCGAATTCAAACAATGACAACTTGACGTACTTGCGATCTGTTGAGAAGATAATCGCGACGCCAAATAGAAATTTTGAGGTTGATAAAGTTGAAGAAAGCACCAAGTGCACCGCCAAAGAAGGCCATGATGCCAAAGAAGAGAAGATCAATGGGACGCCAGAGAGTCGTGAGGTTGTTAAAAGCGCCGAATTCGATGAGAGCGGGAGAGGCAAGGGCGCCCCAAGTGAGCTCATAGCCACTGAGCCACAAGTTGAGGGTGAAAGTGGAGACAACAGCGCAAAAGAAGGAGCGCCAAGTAAGCGACTGCGACCAGAAGGAGGATCCTTCTTCGAGGGAGAAGAGGACGCCACCAATGGGAGCACCTAACGCATTAGGATTAGGGTTAGGGTTACACATTAAGAGAGTAGGACTTTTAATGGCTTCCATTCTCGATTGCATCAAAAGCTCCACTCTGACTCCGGGTCTCTCACTCACGCACTCACTCACACACACACACACACACACACACACACTCTCTCTCTCTCTCTCTCTCTCTCTCTCTCTCTCTCTCTCTCTCTCTCTCTCTCTCTCTCTCTCTCTCTCTCTCTCTCTCTCTCTCTCTCTCTCTCTCTCTCTCTCTCTCTCTCTCTCCATCACTTTGTTTCTTTCCCTCTCCTTTCTCTCTCTCGCTTACCAAAGGCAGCAGCAACACCGGCGGCTGCGCCGCTTGAGACATAATCGCGCTTGTCTCGATCATTCTGGTACATTTGGAAGTAGCGAAAGTCAATCCAGGGCAGAGTGCTCGACTTGCCCTGCGACACACCCGCACCAACAATGCTGCCACTGTGAATCATAGGGCCCTCTTTGCCAACGGGCATTCCACCTGCCACCGAAAAGACCACGCCGACAGCCTTTGAGACGAGCGTTAGCAGACGGTGCACTTTGGGAATCTTAATGCCGTTGAGATAGCACTTAATCTCGGGAATGCCTGAGCCGGCCGCGACCGGTGACAGTGTCGTGAGCAGTGCAGCGACTGTTACAAGCCCCAGGTTCATTAGCCAGTACAGCAAAAAGGAGCGCGCCAAACAGCCACTCTCCATACAACCGTTGATTGAGCTACAAAAGGCAACAAGAACATCCGGAGATGGCATATAAGAAAAACAAAAACCACCACCACCACCACACACACACACACACACACACACAAAATGAGTTGGCTCTTACTCGACGAGAACAGTGAATTTGGGGCCGGCAATGGTGTCAATGGCAATGTCAATAGTCCCCGCAATGGTTCCGGTGATCACGCCAATGATCAGCGTCAGAATCCACTTCCACAGGTCGTACCGCACCATAAATGCCTTGGGAAGCATCTTCTCCGCCTCCATGTACACCTGCACGGACAAAATGTGTTATTTATTTGAGTCAGAGGTTTGTCATTCTTTCGAGTGAAACACGAAAAACAAAAAAAAAGAAAACCAAAAAAAAGCAAATGATACTTCACCTGGTTCTCACAGCGGTCGTAGTCGAGAGTGTCGTACGACTCGGCCTCGCCCAGCGACTCCTTGTGGATCGAGCCGTCTTTGCGCGGATCGAGAGCAGCAAGTCCCATGAAAATCTGCGAAGCGATCGTTGAGGCCCGCGAACGCCACGTCTGGCGGCCGCGCTCGGACCAGGTGGACGGCGCACGAGATGTGCGAGGCCCACCGAGGAGCGGGTCGCCCAGGCGGCCCGATGAGGTCGACGAGGGGCGGTCACGTCGCGCTGCTCTCAAACTGTCCGCCCGACTCGCTCGTGTGCGCTTGCTCTCCGGCTCGTACGCGCCGGGCGTCGTGGTAAACGCACCTGTGTCGCTGTACACGCTGCCGACGCGCGGCGAGCCCGGCGTGGGACGCGACAGTCCGCGAATCTCACTCGGCTCGTCATCCACTTCCATCCCGCCCACCACCTCACGCCGACCAGTCGGATCAACGGCAGGGAACGACATTTCCAAGCACGAGAGACTAGAGAGGCAAATTGAGTAAGGACGGAACACTCTAAACTGAAGTCAGGAGGAGTAATATTTCATGTGTGTCATCATGTCATTATTCCTTAATAGTGCCATTTCAATTACTGTTTTGATTACGTCTAATATGACATATCACTAACCCCCCCCACCCACTTGTCAACAACGGACACGCGCCCACTCAACGTATTATTTGGCTGGTGACCCTTTTTTTTGTTTACAATCAGTCATTGTTCTTTCATTGAACCTTCTCCTTGCCAGCCAACTCCTTCTCCTTCTTCTCCTTCCGCTTCTGCTTCCGCTCCTCCTTCTCCTTGGCAATATCATCATTTGTTTTGCTCTCCCAAAATGGTCTAAAGAAAAACAATCAGTCAACAATTCTGTCTCTCTGTCACACGCGCTGTCTCTCAGCGTTTTTATGTACTTGAACGATTCCAAGACACCCGCATCGGCAAACAGATTAGGCAGGAGCCACGCGTGACGAGTGCCACCCGAAATCGCATAAACTAGAGCAAAAAATCAATAAAACACTCATATACTTATATATATTTTTGGTGGTTCGTACTTGTGAGGTAAATTGAGTAACGGACAATTGTACCGACAAAAAGCAGTGCAATAAGAAGCGCCAAAGCAATGTACATGACACCCTGGCGAAGCACAGCGGGCCACATCGGCATCATAATCAGCGCTAAAAACCGATCAAAAAGAATCATTCACAAAACTAGTATTATGAATTTTCTTGTTTGGTTTCTAACATGCAACTCCTGCGAGCAGCAGCAGACCCCAGTACAGGTTGCTGGGAGGATCGTATGTCCATACGTAGAGGTCTTCGCGGCCACTGACAAATGTTTGCTTGTGATGCGCTTTCCAGAGTGTTCGCTATAATAACATAGACACACACACACACACACACAGACACAGTCACACTCAATCAATCAATCCTGTCGTCTCTTTTTCGCTTCCTACCCCTTCCTGCGTGTAGCTCGCGATGCGTGCAAAGTTTCCCCTTCGTCTCAGATACTCACAGAGTCGCTCGGCGTCCTGGCTGGACGAGACAAGCGCATCTGACGCGTGGCAAAAAAAACGAAGTGTTCACAGACGTTTTCTTCGTTTTGACACACCCAATGCATACCGTCACCCTCGGCAAGCTTAGATCGCAGCAAACACTTCACAGCCTTGGCACCTGAGCAGCCAAACCCGCCCCAGCGGCGGTGTGAGCGGCAACACAAAGCAAAAACAGCACTTACCGGGAAACACTTGGCATTTGCGTCCTTCCACACGCACCGTCTTCGTTTCGACGCCACCGTAGAGCACGCCAACAACTCGATCAAGAGTCTTCTTTGGGTACAGAGGTTCGTCTTCGTCGTCACTCATTGAAAATTAAAACAAGTGCAAAAGTTTGATCATCAAAAGATTATTCACAACAAATCACTTCACACTCATTTCATCTTTCGTTTGTCAAGCCCACTTGATCTTTCATCTTGGATTCTATGGACGAATCAGTAAGACACGAAAGGCAGCAATAGTTTTTTTTGGGGGGGTTTCTCTTTTTCAGATCCCATCGTTGACTGTTCATGACTTTTCTTGCAAAAAAAGGTACGCGAGAAGCGTCTACGACGACTCGGCGGCGGCGGCGACCCGGCCACTGCCTCGATGTCTACCGAGAGTGCATCTGATGCAGCGAGCGCGCCGCCAAATGCGACGAGTTCGCCCATGGAGGGTGTTGAGGTTGTTCCTGGGTCGACTGGACCGCAAACGTCCGCCAAGGCGCTCCCGCCAGCGACTCCTCTGGCCAGCGCAGTGCCGGCGTCGTCGACGAGCGCAGCAACATCGCCTGCGCCGAAACCCTTGCCGGAAAACTGGCAACAACGGGCGATTCTCGACGTACTCAACTTGTCGGCACTCGACGCGTCTGTGGCGAGTGTGCGCGCGCAAATCGCCGACGAGCGCGGGCTTGATGCCGACAGCGCCGCCGCTGTGAACGTCGACGGCGAGTCGCTCGAGCGTCTTGTTGTCGCCGTGCTGTCGACACTGCCGGCAACTGCCTCATCGCGTCTCGAGTGGCTGCTCAGCGCCTACCGCCGCGTCACCGGTCCTCAGTCAAGTGCGTTTCGTCGTCGCGTCGAAGTCATCGACTTCCTGCGCACCACCATTCGCCCTCTGATTGTTGCGTACGCCAACTTGACGCTGTGCGTGCCAGCCCTGGTGGGTGGACCAGCCAACAGTGCCTCATTCTTTGTCGGGGCCCTCATTGACAGCACCTTTGAATTGCCGCATGGCTTTCTCGCTGAGCTGCTCGCCAGCACGGCTGACTCGCCTGCACTTCTGGACCACGTTGTCACTCCTCTTGCACAGCGTCTGCACGCGACTTTCCAACAGGGCTCATTGGGACTGCCCGACTACCTTCCTGCACTGCGTCTCCTCTGCAATCTCTCGACGAGCGTCTCGGCCGTCCAGCACATCCAGTCACTGCCCCTCTGGTTGCCTCCCAGCGACGAGGCACCGACAGGTCGTGAACTACAACTGCGCTCGCTCCTGGGCGCTGCCCTCACGCCGTCTATTGTGGCCACTGACGACCCGTTTGCCGCACAGCGCTTTTTCGCGGGTAACATGAGCCATCGCTCCGCCCAGAGCGTTGAGGACACGAAACGCAGTGTGCGCAATGCACTCCAGCACGTTCAAGACT
The DNA here is from genome assembly GCA_943704425.1 of Ministeria vibrans ATCC 50519. Taxonomy (NCBI): domain Eukaryota; class Filasterea; order Ministeriida; family Ministeriidae; genus Ministeria; species Ministeria vibrans. Next base: position 33,153 of record CALSCP010002383.1, read on the forward strand.
CTCTCACGGACACCATCCGCTCCATGGTCAAGAAGAAGCCGGCGCGTGAGGCTGTGCTTGCATTCCTTGCCGAGACCATTGACCGTAATCGCAAGCGCTCGCAAGAATACGCGACTTTCCTTGTGCATGCCACCGACGGATTCTTCCTCAACCTCCAGTCGGTGCTTTTTGCCCTCTGCGAGCCCATTTACGACCCGCTCGCACCCAAGTTTGACCGCATTGACGCACACTATTTGATCCATCCGCGGTCGCGTCTGCGCTCGACCACCGACGATGCGACCAAATTGGCCATTGTCGACGCCACCGAGGCACCGCACTGGGTCGACGTGCGCAATCAGCCTCGCATCCAGAACTTCCAGAATGCAATGCGCGAACAGCAGTTGACGGTGGAGGGGACTTCAGAGCACACTGGTGCAAGTGCAGACAGTTGCACGGGCGAGGGTGGTGCGACTGTGGAGAGTGCACCCGAAGTCAATTTCATTACGGAGATCTTCTTTCTTACGTCCGCTATGGGACACATTGGGCTGATTCGGTCCATTTCGCGCTTTGAAAAGATCAACGAGCGACTGCAAAAGACACACCGTGAAGTGGAGCGGCGTCGACAGTCGCCTTCAGCGCACCCCTCAGCCGCTGAAGAGCTGACCCAGCTCGAAGCAACACTGCAAGGGCTCACCCGCCAACACGTCGCCTTTGACACGGCCCTTCTATCTGACTCGTTGATGGATGCCGCTCTCCGCTACTACTCTGCCACCGCGCATTGGCTTGTCTCCATTGCCGATCCTCTCAACAAGGGCCTTCCTCTCTCGCGATCCGTAACTCATCACATTACAGAGAGAGGAGGGAAAAGAAAAAAAATCAAATTTATAGAGAGAGGGAGAGAGAGAGAAAAAAAAATATGTATGTGTGTGCGTATCTCACGGAGAGAAAGAATGGTCGAGTGAGAGAAAAATAGGGAATACGGAATGGTTCTCATATTATCATAACAACTATAGGTTCCCGCGAGCTTTGCCTCGTTTCCCGAGTCTATTCTTGAGGACGCAGTGTCATTTTTCCTCTTTATTGCTCGCTGGAGACCACAACAGTTTCAGAGCGTAAGTGAAAAGGTTAATTGGAAATCGAACGTGTACTTATTTCGTGTTGCAAATTTTGCTTTTTTTTGTATAGTGTCCAATGACCGACATTACGCGACTCATTATTCTGTTCATGAACAGTGAAGGATATGTGAAGAACCCGTATCTGCGAGCAAAGGTACGAACTCAATGTATGTGCATGTGTGTGTCTTTGAAGGGAAATATATACACAAATGCGGAGAATATTCTCAGTCTGTGTCTGATTGAGTGCGTTGTCCATTTGATGTTCTCTGTCAATGGTCTGCATGTACCTCTCTGGTGACTCTCACTTTGTATTTCTGTCTGTTTTTTCTGTGTTTTTTTGACTCTTTGTCTGACTCTGACTCTCTGTCTTGCGTCCTTTTAAATCGTTTCAGCTCGTTGAAATCCTATACCATCTGACACCCGACGCACAACAACACCGCTCTCGTTCCCTCTCCGGTTCGCACTCACTACTCTCCTTCTGCGAATACGACCCTCTTGCGCTCTCCTATATGATTCCGGGTCTTATGCGTCTGTATGTCGATGTGGAGAACACTGGTTCTCATACTCAATTCTTTGACAAGTTCTCCATTCGCTACCATTCTGCTATTGTCCTCAGAGTAAGAAACATAGAGAAAGAAAGAAAAAGTGATAGTGCGAGAGAGAGAGAGAGAGTGAGAGAGTGAGAGAGGAGGGAGAAAGAAACTAAATGATAGAATTGACTCGAGATGGAGAAACGACGCTTTCATAGCGTCCTTCTGACTCTACTGCAATCTAATTATACGTCTGGCACAATTCAAGACACGCACACTCACGTATTAACTTTCTTTTTGTCACTCACACACACTTTCCCTGTCACTCTTCCCTCCCCCTAGAACCTGTGGCAGTATCCTGGTCATCGCGATGCCATGGTTCATACCAGCGCATCTAATCGCGATCTTTTCTGCAAGTTTGTCAATATGCTCATGAACGACACGACGTTTCAATTGGACGAAGTAAGTCACCGAACGTCACTCTTACTCAATCTCTAAAAATATAACACTACGTCTTGTCGTTTGTATTTTAGAGCATTGAGTGTCTGATGAAAATCAATACGCTTCAGAAACTAATGGGAAACCCAATGGAATGGAACTCCCTCTCTGCCGAACAGAAAGACGAACACACAACTGATCTGAACACTCAAGTAAGAAATATTACTAGATTTAGCATTGGAGTCACTTTCTGTGTTTTTTGTTTTATCTTATTATTTTACTCCATAACCAACACACCCGTCTTTAATACTCGCCCACTCACTCTCACGACACACATTCACGTTGTATCAACTCATCACTTGAGATCACTTTTGCGAAACTCACCCACAATATATTCTTATATTCACAGTAACGTTACTATTGTCTTCGGGTTACTCATCACTCACTATCACTCACATACATTTTATCGAGTCTTATAAGCAGCGTGGAAAGGCACACAGATACACACACACTGACTGTATCTATTCTATTTGCTTCACTGCCATTAGGAGTCTCGCGCGCGCTCGTGGCTTCAATTCCTTCCCGAGTCAATGCATCTCTTTACTGTCCTCACACAGACCATCCAAAGTGCCTTTCTTGTTCCTGAGCTCATTGAGCGCTTGGCTGCAATGCTGTCCCAGAACCTGTTGACTCTGGCTGGTCCCAAATCACAACAGAACATTAAGGTTCTCGTTTCCTTTTGGCTATCAACTGTGGCATTGACCCTGGTGTATGCGTGTGTCTGTGGTGTTTGTGTTAGGTTACGAATCCAGAGAAATATGGATTTAAACCTCGCGATCTGCTGTGCGCGCTGATTGATGTGTTTGTAAATCTGTGCGAAGCGGACGACTATGCACTCTCGAAGGCAGTTGCAAAGGTAACCCTCACGCTAACCCTAACTCTAATCCTAATGCCAACTCTATTTCTCTATTTGTCTCCAGGTGGGCCCCCACTACGACCACTCGGTGTTCCTCCACGCTGTCTCACTCCTCACCCGCTTCAACATGCGTCCCACGCCAATCACTCAAAAAATGTACTCGTTTATCGAGCGAGTTGAGCTGACCAAGCTCGCGGATCAGGAAGAAGATGAGTATCTTGGCGATGACATTCCAGAAGAGTTCCAAGGTACTATTAATTGTATTATTATAATTTAATAATCATATAAGTATACAGTTATGTACTATACTATGCATACATTCACTTACCCACCGATCTCCATCACCCACTGATATCCACTCTCCCACTTGTTTGATCTGATCATTTCACTAATTCAACTCATATTCATGTTTCCTGACCCTTGTTTTGTTCGTGTGTCAGACCCTCTGATGTCGACTATTATGCAAGATCCAGTGCTCCTCCCAACCTCAAACAACATTCTCGATCGAAGCACGTAAGACCCTCACTCATTCTCACTCTTTATGACAACTCATTCTCACTCTTTGTGACAACTCACTCTCACCGACTCATGTGACAACTCACTCATGTAGCAACTCACTTACTCGTATATGACACCTCACTCCTATAACTCACTCGCACATACTCACTTGTATCTGTTTTACTTACGACTCGATCCTATGTGAATTTTTACTTATGACTTTCTCTTATTCTCATTTAGGATTGTGCAATGTCTCATGAATGATCCAATTGATCCGTTCAATCGCAAAGCACTTTCTGTCAAAGATCTGATTCCTCAGACGGAGCTTAAAGAGAAAATCACTCAATGGCTCAAAGAAAAGAGAGAAGAAATGCGCAAAAAGTAAAAAATTATTAATGAAGAAAATGAGCGAAAAAGTCTTTTTTGCAATGTTTATTTCGTTAAATCATTGCCTGAAGCGCCATTTCAACAAACATTTCATAGCTCGTTTGAATGACACCAGTCTAAAAGTAGCAACGTAACAGCGTAACAGAAAAAGAAAGGAAGGTGGGAGGAAGAAAGAAACAAATTGATACAGTGTGTGTGAGAGAGAAAGGAGAGAGAAAGAAACAAAGTGATACAGTGTGTGTGAGAGAGAAAGGAGAGAGAAAGAAACAAAGTGATACAGTGTGTGCGAGAGAGAAAAGAGGGAGAGAAAGAAACAAAGTGATACAGTGTGTGTGAGAGAGAAAGGAGAGAGAAAGAAACAAAGTGATACAGTCTGTGTGAGAAGTAACGCATTATTAAGAGGATTAGGGGGTTTTCTGGCGTACTCTGGATGTGTCCTTTTCTTGGAAGACACGCGTGAGACGACTGAGGCTGACGCAACAAAAGATAAACGCATCGAAATGGATCGAGGTCTGTCGAGGTTTGGCAAAGCGACGCACAAAGAGATCGATGATGGCGGGAGAGAGACGGTAGCCAAAGGAGGCGAGTGCCGTGTTGAGCTCATTGCGATCAATCGTGCCACTGCGGTCCTGGTCAAACCGGTCAAACGTTGCCCGCCAGTCAGAAATGTATTTCCAGAGCCCTTAACAAATATGAAGAATTATTATGATGATGAATAATTGTGTGTGGGTGTTCAGTTGTTTACTCACCAGCAAACTCGTCGAATGAAATTGCGTTGTTTTGGTCCTTGTCGAAGAGGGAGATCATCAGTTTGCATGTTTCAATGGAGAAGGGAGACCAGTTGCCGTTCATGAGAGCCTAAAAAATTCAAATTGAATGAATATTATAATAATTATTTTATTTATCGATCGAATGAATCGAAATGAACCTGTTGAAGCTCCTCGGCGGAAATAGCGCCGCTTCTGTCGGTATCCACAGCCATGAACCACATACGCAGCTGGGGGTCGACTTGTGGGGCGGGGGGAGCGGCGGGCGGATAGGTCTGGTGCGGCGGACGCTGTGCAGGGGGCGGGTAGCCCTGCTGCTGCTGCTGTGGGGGCGGCGGGTACTGCTGCCCGCCGTAGTGCTGCGCGGGAGGAGGGTACTGCGGTGCATGAGGAGTGAGGTTTAGTTTTTATTGGGATGCGATGACGTTTCATTTGTGTGTGAGTGTGAGTGTGGCGTACTTGCTGCTGCTGCTGCTGCGGCGGCGGCGCACCCCATCCCGTCTGCTGCTGCTGCTGCTGCTGCTGCTGGTGGTGCGGGGGAGGTGCGCCCCATCCCGTCTGCTGTTGCTGCTGTGCTGGCGGTGCTCCCCATCCGCCCTGCGCCCCACCCGCCGGTGCCGTGCCGTACGACGGTGTTCCCGAAAACGCCATGGAAATCTGAAAGCGACCAACGACTATCGAATAAAGATGATATTTTTATTCGTTTGAATCCGTTTCAGAATTATCACAACTCACAAGAATCAGAGAAAATTCAGTTCGTTTGATAACTTTTACTCGATTTCCATGCTCTCCCGCTTTGTTCGCTCTGCCGCGCGTGCCGCGGGCCCCACGCGCCTTGCGCTGCGCGCCATGCCAGCGTCTGCCACAGGCGGTATGGCCACGAGTGTCGTGCGGCGCTACTCGGCAGCGCGCTCTGCGCCTGCGCCGTCTGATCAGAGCGCGTCGATCGCCGCCGACATTGCCGACATGCGCGAAACGCTCAGCGAGGCGTACCAGACCTATCTGGAAGACAGCTACGACGACAGCGAGGCCGACGAGGCTGACCCAGCGCCCCTCGTCCAGGGCTTTGCCCCTATGTTCTCCGGCAAGGCTGTGATTGACGGAAAGGTGCGATCACACGCGACATAATAATATGATCTTGCCTTCTGATTCATATTGTGTCTCTTTCGTTTAGATTCAAGAATTTGACTTCTCTGAGTTCGCAAGCGACAAAATGGTCGTCCTCTTCTTCTACCCGCTTGACTTTACCTTTGTCTGCCCAACTGAAGTAGGATTTTTGTCGAAAGCAGTTTGAAAAGAGAGAGAGAGAAGAGAGAGAAAAAAAAAAACAAAAAGAAAAAGTTGAATTTTGATCTTAACTCGGCGTTTGTTTCAGATTACTGCGTTTAGCGATCGCGTCGAGGAATTCCGCAAGCTTGGCGCGGAAGTAGTTGCTGTCTCGGTGGACTCGGTGCACTCGCACCTGGCGTGGACCAAGCAGGCGCGCAGTGCGGGCGGACTGGGTGCCATGAACATCCCCCTCGTCTCAGACATCACGAAGGAGATCTCGCGCAGCTACCAGGTGCTCCTTGAAGACGAAGGCATCTCTCTCCGGTACCAACATACACACACTCTCTACTGCCGCCACCATCATCATACACTCCACCACCCTCACACCTTATATACACACTACCACCCGACATCACACTCTTCACCACCACCACATGTTACACTCTACCACCTTCACACCATACTCACACTGCCACCACATCACACTCTTCACCACCACCACATGTTACACTCTACCACCTTCACACCATACTCACACTGCCACCACATCACACTCTTCACCACCTTCACACCATATACACACTACCACCATCACATCACACTCTTCATCACCACCATCGCCTACAACAACAAAATAACTAAAAATAACGATTAATTATTCTACTTTTTGTGCAGTGGACTGTTCATCATTGACGCACAGGGCAAAATCCGCCAACAGACAGTCAACGATCTTCCCATTGGCCGTTCCGTCGATGAGACCCTCCGTCTCGTGCAGGCCATCCAGTTCGCAGACACTCACGGCGAAGTCTGCCCCGCCAACTGGGCCCCTGGAAAGCCCACCATTGACACGGCCAACGCCAACAAGTTCTTTTCCGCTCAAAAAGATAACTGAAAAATGAAGCAATGAACTAATGAAACTAGTTTTTTCTTTTGTTGGTATTGATATAATAATTATTCTGTCATTTGTCTGCAGAGTACTTTGTTGTGCTTCCTTCGTTAGTGTGTGTGTGTGTGTGTGTGTGTGTGTTTGTAGCTGAAAGGGCCAGAACTCATTTCTAGGCTATAGAAGCGTCAACTCATGTCGCCAAGAGGATGCGATAAGAACATTAGAAAAGATCATTGGGTGTGGGACTTCACATTGTGTCACATTTGTGAGTTTGATTGTTTGTTTCATTTTCATATTTTCATATTTTTTAATATTCAAAATGGAGTACGCTAAGGTAAGCACGCGCCACTCCTCACAATGCTGTCCTGACCATTGCCCACTCGCGTCTCCAAATAATCATAAAAACAACAAAATTAATGTTAATGTAGGAAAATCGATTGTCGTCCAACTCGACGGATTCCAATTCCTCAGAAATCGCTCTTCTCGAGACGCCCCGACTCTTATCGCGGCGCCAGTCGTCCAGGTCAAAGACTAGCATGATTAGTTGGGTAAGCAAGGAGTCGTGTTTGGCGTCATAGTGTCGTTTTTGCGCTGCAAGTGTCATCTGAAACATTTTTCGTGCGCCTAAAAAGTGTCTTTTTAATCGCTTGTGTGTCAGCGCCAAGTCGTTCTTGTTGCACCAACTGTAACTAGTTTGCCACACCAGAGACAGTCAAAGTATTTTGCACAGCGTTTGAGTCCTATTTCGGTCTTTGTGGAGTGTGAACTTGTGAACTTACCAAAAAATCAACAATGATAAAATCACAAACGTAATACTATTAATATTCTGTACACTCTCTCACAGCCTACAGGAACACGGCGCTTGAGCACACTGTCATCCATCGACCATATGCCGGTGGAAATTCTTGTTCACATCTTCCAATTCCTGTCGTACACAGATCGCGCGGAATGCGCCAAAGTGTCGCGCGTAAGAATATACTCAGTTATTCAGTGTGCAGTGGGGTAGTGCAGGGCGCTCTGCGCCTTTCTTCCCGACGAGGGAGGGGGTTTTTTGTGCATTAGTCTATGGTTTACGTATTGTGGTGCCTTTTGTTTCGTGTTTTGTCTTGTTTTGCAACATTGATTAATTTTTTCTAATCATATTCACAATAACATAATAATCTCAAACGACTCAACATTGAATGGTCTATCTCTCACTTCAGCTTTGGTACCACGTCGCCATGGACGGTATCCTATGGCAACAATTCTGCGTCAGTCAATTTCAGCGAAATATTGATTCATCTGTTATTGAATCAGTCTCTTCTCGTGCCTCAACTTTCCTTCAGTCAGAAAATCGAAAAAAAAAACAACACATTACACAACACAAAAAAGAGTCACTTAAACTTTCTTGTTAGGGTTGTAAACTTGGAAGGCTGCCGACATGTGGTCGACGGCGACATCGTCTCGCTGACGCACGTGTGCCGTCGCATCAGACGTCTCTCGGTGCGCGGCTGTCACTTACTGACACGCACTGCGCTCGAAGCGGTCACTCTGCACTGCCCCCAGCTTACGCATCTTTCCTTTGCAAAGTGTCACCGACTCACCGACTGTGTGCCCTCTATTGCTCTTGGCTGTCCTCTCTTGCAATCTGTTGATTTCAGTTTCTGCCCCAAAGTCTCAAGCTCGCTCATAGAAAATGTCGTGTGCTCACCCGATCACGAACAAACGACGCCAAGCACCACATTCAGTCAACTGCACACCCTCAAAGTGAGCCATTGCCAGCGCATCAGCGACCGCGCACTCACTGCGCTCGGCCAACATTGCCCCCTCCTGCACACACTCAATCTTCAAATGTGTCGCAGAGTCACCGACACGGGACTCTCTGCCCTCTTCCCTCTCATTTCCACCCTGCGAATTGTCAATCTGTCGCATCTAAAGCGCATCACAAACCAATCAGTGGCACATCTCATTCAACAGTCGCCCCGCTTACGCTCATTGCGTCTCTCCAACTGTGCTCTCCTCTCCGACTCTCTCTTCTCTCTTCTCCACAGCTCATTCCCTCGTTTATCCCACCCATCCCTCTCCTTCCTTTCCCTCTCGGACTACCCCTCCCTCTCCGACCGCTCAATTGCCCTCTTTCCCCAACTCTTTCCCTCTCTCCGCTCATTGGCTCTCTCGTCGTGCGACTCCCTCTCCGACTCGGCTCTCTCCGCTCTCATTGCCTCTCCTCAGCTCAACTCTCAATGGCACACACTCTCTCTCGACGGATGTATCAATCTCTCTGATTCCTCCCTTTCTGTCATTTCTCAACACGCTAACAATCTGAAAAAGGTCACCAGAGCGAAAAACAAACATAGTTGTTCTTATATTTGTACATTTTTATTTTCGCAGTTGGACATTTTTGATTGTCGACTGATCTCCCAATCAGCAGTGGATTTGCTGAAGCGGAATTTTGGCTCAAAACTGAAGGTACAAATTATTTTATTAAATTATTCTCTTTATTAATAATAATAATAATAATAATAATTATTATTATTATTATTATTATTATTAATTTTTCGTACTATTCTCTTTTTATCACTTGCATTGCATTTTAGTTACGGTCATTTGTGATTCCATTGCCTGAAAGAGTCAATCATGACCCGAATCCCAATCAAAATGGGCCCAATCGGAATTTAGTTCGTCATTGCACAATCTTGTAATAAACCTGAAGTGGAAAATCAGTGGAATAAGAATGATAACAAAGTTCAAGACGCACTAGTAAAAGACATTTATAAGATATCTCTAAAAAAAAGATATAATTATTATTATGCTTATAATTTATACAGATTTCATTGGTAGTACTGTCAAGTCTGTGAGTGCTATCTGTCATAGCTTTGAGGAGTGCAGAGAAGCGACAAAGCGAGTGACTGCGTCTGTGTACTCTTCTGAGTGCGATTTGAGAAGGGCACAGTGTGCGCCAGAGTCAAACTCAACGACAGTTGCGTTGCGGCAGTGTGATGGAGTGAGTTGTGAAAAACGGCGGACAGTCGAGGAAGGAGCGACGTTGTCGGAGGAAGAGCACAGATAGAGAGAGGGCAGAGATTGGATTTGCGGGTGCTTGAGAATCGCATCGAGTTGGGCGCGTCGACGAGGGCCATCGATAGCCTCGACAAAAGTGCCACCAAGAGAGATCATTGCTTTGGCAAGCGGGTTGATGTTGAGGTTGTCGACGGCGGCGAGACCGCTCGAGCGGGTAAACGACACGGGCGCTGAGTCGTAGACAATGCCGCGCACCCGCGCCATGAGCCGCTTGTCCTTGATCAGATGTGGAAGGTAGATAGAGGGGCTGCCGCTGAACATGTGGAGCAGAATGAATGAATCGGGCGTCTAGCGTCCCCAAAAGTAAAGTTAGTAAGAGGTTACGTTTGTATATTTTACGATCAGTAATAATTATTATAATAACACAACATACCAAGTTTGAGTCTGAAACATTCCCTTTGAATATTTCGTCCGAGTGTGTGCGAGGAAACCAGAGATCTTTGACAGTAGGAAGCACAGTGACAACACGAAAGCCAAGCGACGTGTACAGCTGCTCGTGGCGAGCGAGAGCGCGTCGAGAGGCGTCTAAAGAGCGCAGTGTCAACATTCGACTTGAATACGAATTTCAAAAGAACAAACGAGCCTTTTGGCCCTTCTTCTTACTTGTCCATCCAAAAAGAACCAGTGTCATCATGGTCTCATTAGGTCAAATGTGCAAATAAAAGATTGCTGAATGAATATTCAAAAATTAATAACTGAAACTCAAAGTCAAAGAGTCAAAACAAAAACGAATCCCAACTCATTTAAAATATTCTTTCCGTCTCTTCATGATGTCTCGCTCGCATCTGATCGCAATGCTAGTAATGGCACTGCTACTTTTCGACGCGACGCGTGGTATGCCCATCGATGAAGAGCGCATGCAACTGAGCAGCAGTGACAGCACCACTGATCAGGACACCCCGTCCCAGCCCGATTTGTCCCCTCCCTCTCCTCTAATCGACCTGTCGCCTCCTGCCGCTGCCGCTGAAGAGCCTGATCTCTCCCCACCACCACCCCAGCAGCAAGAGAAGCATGAACTCTCGCCACCGCCGCCGCAGGAGCGAGAGGAGCAAGAAGACCTTTCTGCGCTGCGCTCCTCTCCTCCCTCTCCTCCTCTACCGCTCTCTTCGCCTCCCCGTCCTGCCATCAGCACACCCTCTGTTGCTACCGTGCCCCCATCCACTCGATTTGCTCAGCTCAAAGACTTCTTCCACGGCAGCCAGACGAGCACAGCGTCCTTCGTGGGTGCGGGTGCGCCCGTCCCCACTGCTGACCAGCTGCCCGACGCCTTTGTCGACGTCAACCCCTTCATGCTCACTTCGAGCCCCATCGGCAGCTCACCCGATGCCGAGCCCATTCGTGTCATGGACGTGCTCTGGCACGCGCTGCACAGTGGTGCGCCCACCGAAGTTGCGAGTGTCAAGTTGCCTCTGGGGACCTTCTACGATGATGTACTCTCAGAGATCACAAAGGCTCCCAACCACGACCACACTGCTTCTTCCACCTCCTACCATCCGCGATCCATTCTCGAAATTGGCGCTGTGAGTCAAGTCACACTGAAACTCGCTGATCGCTTTCCTCACACCACCGCGCTGGCGCTCTCACTTCCTTCGCCTCATATCAACGCCTCTCTCGCTTTCCGCAACACCCACGGCCTCCGCAACGTCTACATGAGCGTCTCGCCTTCACTCACAGCTCTTCGTGCCGCCATCGATTCACTCTACAGCGAACCAAGCGTCTTCTTCGACGAAGTGCTCATCACCAATCTGACGGGTCTTGTCGACACTCAGCTCCCCCACGAATTCTCCGTCATGCTTGCCAAAATTCTCTCCCTCGGTCGTCGCACCTTTGTCTTTAAACAGCCTCTTGACGCCGACAAAGCGCCTCTCACCTACGCCTTCTTTCGCTCGTGGGACTCGCTCGAGGCCATCGTCGACGACGCACTAGCCCTCCTCGACGCAGCCAACATGACAGCCGTGCGCAAACAGGGCGACTCGAGCTACTATGGCTATGGTGCAAAGTCGTCTCTCTTCAATGGCGTCGTCGTTACGACACACACGCTTGATCGAGAAGTACCCACCGAAGAATATATTTTTAAAGAATAAGACATTATTGACTTTTCTGTGTGTGTTTTTTGTGTCGTGTGTAGGTGCGCTGTCCGGTCGAAGAGAAAATCAATCCTGACGCGTTGCCTGAAGAGCGATTTAGAGCGGAACGGGCAGAAGAGGAAGAGGAAGAAGAGGAAGGAGAAGACGAAGAAGTAAAAGAAGGAGAAGGAGAAGAAGAAGATGAGAGTGCAGGAGGAGAAAAAGGGGAAGGAGAAGGACAAGAGGGAGAAGAAAGTCAGACAAACAGTCGCGCGCGATCAACCGACTGCACTCTACGGTTCAATGGAAATTCTCTGCGTATCTTGTTCTCTTTTTATCCTGCTAGTGCTGCTGCTGCAACTGCGCCAACTGTGTCGTCTTCAGATGAAGTGCGTGCGGGAGTAGTGTCGTTGCAGGCGCTCTTGCGTCTTCCCTTGGTGCGCCAAGATCGTCGCTTCCTTTTTCGACAGTTGCTTGATTCCTCCGTCGAGTGGCTTCGTGTGGGTCTCGACTCACTTGCGCTCTCGGGGGACGCCCTGGTTCCGCTTCGACTTGGTCTGCCGTCTTCCACCGCCTCCTCTGACTCCAGTCCTTCACCAGGAATGCGCCATTTGCTGTCGCTCAAGACCTCGGCACAGTCTGAGGCACTTTTTGACTGGCTCTGGCGACTTATTGGCTCTGAATTGGCCTTAGAACGGCCTAACGGCGATTTCACCGCACTCGTTTATGGCGGTCAAATGTCCCTTGTCTCCGTAAAACTCTCACGCGAGTACCCCACGTCCACAGTACTCACAGCCCTTCCAGCATACGACGGAGCACACCACTCAAAACACGCGCGACTTGCATCCCAGCTGGTCCTCGCGCACAATTGGCTTTTCCAAGCCGAACTCACCCTTCCACGGGCACAACGTCTTGCGGCTCTACCTGATCTTCTTCAGTACCAGCTTCTCAGTCTTGATGTGTTCACTGCGCTGCTTTCAGTGCGTTCCGCCGACAGTTTTATTCACCATTTGGGCCTCATTCTCTCAATGGCTCGCACGACTTTCATCGAACTGCCCGAGCCTGCGCGTCTCTTTGCCTCTCTCCGTGTCATCATGCGGGGCACTGCCACTCACAACAACAACAACAACAACAACAGTAACGGCAACAGTGACTCGGACAACGACGAAATGGCTCGTCTCGTCGTTTCCCTTGCCGACGAACTCGCGCTCCTTCCTGCGCTACTGCGTCGCGCCGCCCATCGTGTCAACATTAATGAGTTTGCTGTGCGCGTCCTCAGCGACACACACGACATGATTCATCACGGTCGTGCGCTCGTTCGCTTTGACTTGGTCACCGTTGCACGTCCCGTCGCCTTTGACTGTGCACACTCCGTTGTCAAAATGTCCGTGATGGCGGGCATGGGCGCTACTCTCGGTGAGATTCCTTTACACCGTGCTGGCGAGGCCATTTCGCTTACATACGCCCTTGAGCTTGGTCCCAGTGCCTCTTCCTTTGCCCATCTGTTTTCCCAGTACCTATTACTGCCTCTGCACACCAACATGTGTCCACTCAACGTCGTACTGCGCCAGGGTCGTCTCCTCTACGAAGATTTCACACGAGACCATGGCCACGATCAGACTCCACATGACGACCCTACCGAAACCTCCGAGTCATCATCTTCTTTCCTTGAAGACGACCACACCGACTTTTACGACGCACAAACACGCACGCTGGTTGCCACTCTCAAGCCCCACTTGCAGCTCCCACAGCCCTTCTCCTTCCTCGAATATGACACCCGCCTCAACAACGTCTCGCTGCTCCTCGCTTCAGCCTTCCCTCGCTCCACATTTCTTTCACTTGTCACCTCCTCTCCACGACACGCCGCCGCTCACTATGCCGCCGCTCTGTCCACCAACACAACCAACATTGCTGTGTGCCACCCGAGCAGTCTCACCCAAGTTGTCGACAATCTCTTTGAGTCACCTGAGTTTCTTCGTTTCCAGCTTGTCAATCGCGATGCTTTCCTGTCGCTTGTTCTATCTCAATCCCGCGTTGCCTTCAATACACTCCTTGGCAAAATGGTCAGCACTGGTGCAACAAGCTTCTTCCAGGTCCCCTCAGCCGCAATGCTCTCCCTTGCCATTACCACACTCTTCCCCAAGTTTGTCCTGGGCCCCATGGGCACCACCACTGCTACCAGACTCTTTCTGCTCGACTCTCACCCTCTGCCACTCTTTGAAGAGTCCGAAAAGCGTCTGTTTGGCGAGAGTGCGCGTGCGGACACACTCAACACGACCGTCGCGGTGAGCACACATCTCCCTACGCCCTTGGCCTTCCCCCACGCCCAGCGTGTGTACCAGCAGCACTCGGGCGCACTCGGCCACGGCTGGGCTCTCCTTCGTGTCGATGCACTCAACGTCTCCACTGTCGTTCACCATCACTTTGACTATCGTCTCGACGGCCACACTCGCACGTACATCCAGACGTGTGTGCGCGAATTGGATGTCACAAGCCGCACCAGCGCCTCTAGCAATGCGTCTCCAAAGTTCACCACAAACGTGTCGCTTGTGCGTAGCTCGGACGGTTTCCGCATTCCCTTTGACACAATCAAGAGCGTCACACTCATTGCACTCTTGCGAATGGGTCTCATTGAGTCTCAAAAAGATCTCTTCTACGCAAAGTTCCTTCAGATGCCACTCTATGAAGGTAAATGAGAGAGACAGAATGAGAAGCAAAGTGATAGAGAGAGAGAAAGAGAGAGTGGAGGCAGAAATAATTAATTGATAGAGAGGGGAGAAAGAGACAACGTAATAGGGAGAGTGAGAGAGTCGCAAAGATTGAGATTGAGAGAGAGAGAGAGAGAGAGAGAGAGAGAGAGAGAGAGAGAGAGAGAGAGAGAGAGAGAGAGAGAGAGAGAGAACAGATGAGTGCGTCTTGATCGATACACTTTAAAAAACAGTGCCGCCACACAAAAATGAAAATATAACACACATACACTTTCTCCTTCTCTCGTAGATATGGCACCGTGGAACATTGTGTTTGATGGAGGTGCACTGGCGTACATTGACTATGACTCACGCGACATTACTCTTGATAAGATGATTAAGGCAGCTTATCAAGTAACATCAGACAGCGCAACACAATGTTGTACGCAAACGCATGAAATAAATTTTTTTTTAGGTGATGGGAATGTTATTGAACTACGAACGGACGGTGAGCGATTTTGGGAGATGCAAAGGGAAAGGACACAACGCACTGTCACTGCCATTTGTCTCGTCGTGTGTGGGCGACCAGCCGGACACGACAGCGCACTGCACACAAACCACACATCCCGTTGCGTGTGGCGACGCACAGTGCTATCCGACTTACATTGAGTGTCTGCGCGCGCTCAGTGCACTTGAACAGGCAAAGCTCGTCGCGTCCCCCTCGTCCCTTCGTCCTTCGACTACTACGAGTAGTAGCACCGGTTCCAATGAATTTGTGCAATTGTTGATCCGCAGTCAAACTGCATCGCCTAAACAACCCAAGGGCGAATCGGTTTGGTCGTTTGATCGACAGGGATTTCTCAACCTTTGAGTTGATTTGTACTTAATGACTATACTTATGATGATCTTTATACATGGGAGGGGCGTTGCTTACAAAAGGAAATTATTCAAAGGGGAGGGCAATGCGACTCATCGCAACGGCGTTGACAAACGAATCGGGGGGCGGAGAGTCCAAGGAGGGCTCCTCACCACTGGTCGCCACTGCATCGAACGACGTTGTGCTGTCGTGGCTAGACGGAGTGTGTTGACCTTGTAACAGGAGAGGAGACATATTGATAATGGAAGCGGTGGGGTGATGGTGGGAAAAAGGAGAGTCACTGAGGGGAACAAAAGCCTCGTCGTCGTCATCGTCGTTGTCGTCGTCGTTGTCGTCGGGTGCCGCCATGTTGGTCTCGTTGGGGTCACAATCACCGGCCTCAACAAGTGTCCCTAGGTCAAGCCGCGACCGCGCCGAGCTGAGGTTCACGGTGGTGAGGCGAGTCGCCAGACGACACAGCTCGGGAGTGACGCGAGGGCGCTCGTTCTCCGTTGCGCGTCCGCTCTCGTCCTTGTCGTCGTCTCTGTACTCAATTTCCTCGCGGGAAGGTGTTTTCAACACTGCAACAACGTTGAGGATGCCTGTTTCGTCCGGAAGGATCGCACGGCGGCGTCCTCGCCGTCTCGCCGCCTTTTGAGCGCGAAACATATTCAAATGTGGATCGTCCTCTTCGGAGTCGTCTGTGGAGCGGCGACGCTTGTGGCGGGCACCGCTCCCGCCACAGTAGGCCAAGAGCGAGGTCTGACGCAGCGCGGGAGCGTCGTTCGCCCGGCTACTCAGTGGGGTTTCGTGTCGTGCTGACGACAGCACTTGCGACGGCGCTAAAACCGACTGTGTGAGCGAGCTTTGTCGCGTTCGCACAGCCTCCATCCATTGCCCATTTATCTCTGCTGCGGCTGCTTCCCGCTGTTCACGTCGCCAATTCGGGCCACGCCGAGTTTTCTTTGGTGCACACAATGGTGACGCAGACGAAGTGGGTGCCCCCTCCTGCCGGTCCTCCAGCATCACCGAGCACACGCGCGACACCTTGGGCGTGGTGGGATCCATCTCGTACGAGATTGAACTAAAAGAGTGTCGACTGGCCGGACTGGCGGGTGTCGACTGTCGAGTGACAGTTCACGAGCGACGAAGTTCACGACTTTTCACATGAAAATTGTCTTTTTCTTCACATTTTGGGTCTCCCCAAAACACTTTTTCGTTGAGATCGAGAGGATACAGACGACTCCTTACACCTACAGACGCCTCGTTGTGTCTTGAGGCCAATGGTTGACGAGAGGCGCGAGATTTTGTAACCCGTGTGCGATAAAGTGATAAGGTATGAGACCACGTCAGAATAGATAAGTCCCTGAAGAAATTAGTTAGTATAGTTACATTTAATCATCAATTTTCTTAAAAACTTACGCTGGCTTTTTAGTGTCTCACCCGGCAGCCCGCCACCGCTCTTCAGTCCTCACACTTAACACTAGCAGGTCTTTAGGACGTTGGAAACAGCGAAACGGACAATGAGACGGTTATTGCTGCTCGTGCTCGTTTTGGTCCCACTCGGTACGGCCTCCTTGCTTGCTCGCCGCTTTCCCACATACCCCTACTGACCTACTCTACAGAGCCATAAGCACTCGTCTCTTGACACGAAAACACTCGCAATGTTCTCGTAATGTCCTTTTTCTCTCTTTAGTGTGCTCAGCGCCCGTTCCAGCCACTGTCTTGTCGGGGCTGAATGCCCAGACATTGGCGGGCTCGTCGGTCCCTATGGGCCTCAGTGTCTCCAACAGCGGAACGGAAGTTGGTTACAGGTAGGAGAAAGCTTGTGAACGGTTCTTGGGGGAGATCCGACAGAAATGGCGCCGAATATTTCCGTGGCAAAGCAACCCCACGAGTGCATCCTGCATATATATGCAGTAATGGTGCGGATAACTATAGTTGCGTCACGGAGGGGCGCTAGGTTATTCGTGCAGACACAAGACTACCCACCGACCCTAAGTTAGTCCTTAGTCCGAGGACTTTGTCGGTCTCAAAAAAGTGATAAGTATCATTTCATTTTTACTTGGGGCCAGCAATGTGCTGCTCTAGCGCCGTAGCCGTTGTGGCAAGGCGCTCTCCATTTGCCCGTAGCACTACGACACGAGCAACAGAGGGCGTTCGCCGGCTTCGAGAGCTTCGAGCGTCGTTCTCCATGGACCAACGACTGTCCGTTGTCTCTTTTGTGCTTCGTTCTCGTTTCGTTCCTGCACATATTTGCGCTTGCGAGCAGAACAATCCGCGGCAGTTCGAGGACAAAAGGACTGAGCAGTGTCTGTCGGAGCATTCTGTTATCTCTGTGACGAGATTAGCCCCGTCGTCGTCGACAGGAACGGTGGTGGACTGGTGGTGGATTCAGTGACAGAATCGCCAGCCTCTGCGGAAGAGACGCTGCATCTCGCTGTTCTTGCACGTTCTAAACACTCTCTGGACTCTCTGCACCGTCGCATTCGAGTGGGAAATGCTGTGAGCCCAAATTACGACAGGAGGAAAAAAAATAGAACTAATCCATATCTAATGAGTTGTTAGTCTCCCTTAGTCTTTTAGTCACTCCAAACCCCCACTCTTACCTAAGATCCATTACTCATACCCTTAATATGCGGCAACGTGGGGTGGAAAATGGCGCAACGATTACGTTTTGCGTTCTGCCTTTGTTATGATTTGTTAATGACTTTCTGACGTGGGAGCCTAAGGCGACACTGTGTTGTGAGATCCTTCTCTAAGTCTCATCTTCTGCATGTCCGTAGACCATTTCTCGACCTGGCCATTCCCACGGAGCAAATTACAGGAGTGTCAAGCCCGACTGCCTTTGGCGCTCCTCTCTCGAATGTGCGCACTCTCACGTTTGGCGAGACCCCATCGTGTCAGGACCATCCCTTTGCCTACGACACAAGCGGTGCTCCAGTCAAGGTAAGCAACGAAATCGAAGGGAAAGAGAGAACGAACGAAGCTGAGTCGCGTTTTCTGTCCACAGGTCTGCGCGCAAGACCTGACTGTCCTTGTGATGCCTCTGCCCCTCACTGGCTTCGCGCCCGACATTGGTGCCATTGCCGCCTCGGTGAGCGGCACGATCTCCTCGACGCTGCCAGAGGGAACGGTCGTCGATGTGTACGGGCGCACTGGCTTTGGCAATGGCAACACCATCTCGACCGGCGACTACGCCTCCGATCCGTCCATCCTCAGCTCTCCCTCGTCCGATGTCACCACCTGGTCATCCATGTCAACAATTGTCAGCTCCATTGTTATCACGTACACGTACGAACCGACCGATCCATTGACCGGTTTGCCTTGGACAAGCACCATGACGATGGAGGTGGACCTGGCCGTCGATAAGGAGATCACCAATGCAACCTTGTCCACGTACCTGCCGGCCCACGCTCAATTTATCGCGGCTGGTGCCGTCGTCGGCGGTGCGCACACCACGAACTTGCCTTCCACATCGGGCCCTTTCAACCAGCCCGACAGCGACCTGTCAGTCAACTTCCCCGGCACCATTGTGGGCAC
>CALSCP010002384.1:0-11955 GCA_943704425.1 Ministeria vibrans ATCC 50519
AAAAAAAAAAAAAAAAAAAAAAAAAAAACGACATGTCATCTCTATCACTCTGTTATTTTCTCCTTCAGCATATTTGATTCTTTCTCCCTCCTCATATATCTCTCTCTTCCTCTCTCTCTATCACTTTGTTTCTTTCTCCCTCCTCTCTCTCTATCACTTTGTTTCTTTCTCCCTCCTCTCCCTCTCGCTCACTCTATCATGTTTTTCCGCTTCGCACCTGCTGGACGTGGAGGCCATAAATGTTGTGGACGTCGCGATGCTCGTAGGCACCTTGGAGATGCTGTGCGTCCTTGTGCATGGTGATCTCAGGCCCACTAAAGACACTGGGTTCGTTCATGTCGTTCCACGTGTAGAGAAACTCAGTGGATCCACTGTAGGTGTCGAGAGCAAAGCG
The DNA here is from genome assembly GCA_943704425.1 of Ministeria vibrans ATCC 50519. Classification (NCBI taxonomy): domain Eukaryota; class Filasterea; order Ministeriida; family Ministeriidae; genus Ministeria; species Ministeria vibrans. The sequence continues at coordinate 395 of CALSCP010002384.1, forward strand.
ACTGGCCCACCAGGCACGTGCGTCGCTGCTGAGAAAGTCAACCCACGACGAGCTGCCGGGCCAACAGTGGCCGTCGTAGTCGACGCCGTCCTTGTTCTTGACGTAGTGGCCCAGCTGTGTCGCGCCGGTGTGTACTGCGTACCCTCCGTCCCGCTTGATGTGCGGATCCACAATCGTCACCATCTTGCGACCCTTGGCTGCGAGTGCCAGTTGCATCTGCTTTGGGTTGGGAAACTTGAGTGGGTCCCAGGTGAACCACTTCTTCGAGTCCGAATGCTCAATGTCGAGCCAGAGCACATCAAATGGAATGTCGGCATCGTCCATCTTGGCGTCCACCATGGCCACGTCCGCCTCGTTGTTGTAGTTCCAACGACACTGGTGGTAGGCAATGGCAAACAGCGGCGGCATTGCAGGCAGTCCCGTCACACTTGCGTACTGCGCAAGCACACGCGCTGTGCTCTCCTGCGCCGACGCCCCTCCGCCCAACAGCACAAACATGTCGAGTGCACCCGACTCGCTGAACCAGTGCGTTCGCTCTCCTCCCTCCACCACATCAACAAAGGTCTCGGCCGCATTGTGCCAGTAGAAGCCTACGGTGCGCCCCGACGCAGCGTGGGCCAGCATAAAGGGAATCGACCCGTACAGCGCCATTTCGTTGTTGAGCTCGTACTCAAACACATCGAGATTGTACAGACGGAAGGGGTCCGAAATGGCCGTGCCGTCTGCATGGCGTGTCGCACGCAGCGCCATACTTGTCGCGTGCTGCGGGATGCCGTATAGTGCAGCAGCGCCCGCAAACCGCACGTCTACTCCGAGCGACGCGGGTCCGTACGGCTTGCTGTCGCTGTGCGTCTTGAACATCTCATTCCAGTCTCCGTCCGCTGCGTCCTCTCCCTTGGCACGGTGCGGCTCATAGTACAGCTTACCGCCCTCGTTGATGGTCAACACTGTCTCCGAGTCATGTGCAAACTCGAAGCGCAGCGGCGAGTACGTAATCGTCATAGTCTAATATAGCAAAAGCACAACAAAAAAAAAAGAACCGACGTGAATGATTAAGATGTTGGAGAAAATGATTAAGAATGAACACGAAAGAGAGTTAAAAGGCAAAGGCCATCATGAGGGTGACAATGGGGCCAGGCGTGGCCAAATGGCATCGAGTGTTACCTGCTGGCGACCCACACGAAATGTCGCTGTGTTCGCATCACGACGGATCTCGGTAATAGACGAGCGGTCGTACGCGACGAGCGCCTCGTTGGGTGTAAAGCGGGGGCGAGGTGCATTCTGTTCGGTGTAGCGGATGCGCACGATGCCATCGCCGTCGCTGGAGCGTCCGTTGACGACCGTTTGGACCAGCGCGATCGGTTCGACCGTCATGGTGAAGACGGCAGAGGTGCGCGCGTCCGAAACGGTCGCCGTGAGCAGTGTACCTTGAGCATCGGCTGTGAGGGTCGACGCATCCAGGCTGAACTGTGCCGAGTGGTCGGTCAGCGCTCGATTGCGTCTACAACACGAAAAAATGCGCATGAGAATAGTGTTGGGTCGGTCGAGATGCGCTGAGACGGGATGGATGATGAGAAGACAAGGGCAGCGGGGCCATGGGATTGAGGAGAGACCGAGAGAGATAGAGAGACGGAAAGAGAGAGAGAGAGAAAGAGAGAGAGAGAGAATGGAGACACCCTTTCCACGTCACCTGCAAAAACTGGCCTGATCGCATTTGCGGAAGTTGTTCCGGTCGACAGCATGCACGGCAGTCGAGGCTATTAGCACGACGAGAAGTGTCGCGCAAAACCACAGTCGCATAGTGTGATCAACAAAAATGATTGGAACTGGAAATTTCAAACTAGTAATGATGATTAAGAATGAATGTTCCTACTGATTGTATATACACCCGGTTTGGCCAACGTGCCACAAAAGAATTATAAAAGTTGTTCAGTAGCCGAAGTAGATGATGAAAATGCCTTCTGGCGAAAGGTTGTTTTTTAAGCCAAAAAAAGAGACGCCACCAAAACGTCAAGAGGGAGTGGGTAGCCAAAGACAATGGATTTCGACAGGTTGGCGGATGGCCATGCAAGTGACGCGATAGACCCCAGATCGCTATTTATTTTATACTTATATTAGGAAGAACGTACAAGTCGCCATTGATTGAATTGTTTTGTTTCACAGTTATTTTGGGGTGTATTATTGCTTCTCGGCCTTGGGTTCGGGAAATTCGAGAACGGGTGGGTAGAAGCGGCCCGTGACCTTGTATCCAGCAAATGCCTGGGTGAAGAGAGAGAGAGAGAGAGAGAGAGAGAGAGAGAGAGAGAGAGAGAGAGAGAGAGAGAGAGAGAGAGAGAGAGAGAGAGAGAGAGAGAGAGAGAGAGAGAAAGAAACAAAGTGATAGAGATAGAGATAGAGAAGAAGAAGAAGAAGAAGAAATAAAAAAAAAAAAAGAACAAAGAGTGAATTTAGAAAACAAGTAAAACTTAAAGCCAACTTAAAGCCAAAGGGTTTACCTGGGCACACACGTAGCATCGGGACATCTCGCCGACCTTGACGTTGACCCAGCAAAGCTCGTGTTCGGCGTGAGACGGACCAATGCACCCGACAAGACGCTCGTCAAAGAACATGGGGACGGCCGAGGGACGGTACTTGGTGCCAAAGTAGCCGCTCAGGCCCTTCATTTGAAAGGGATCCTCCACGCCTGCATTGATTGCATCAAGCTCAACCTTCTCCAGACCAGTTGCAGGCTCGTAGTCAGCGACTGGGGCTGCTTCTGAGGACAGACATGTAAAAAAAAAAGGTAAATAAAAAAGATTGCCAAAACCACCAAACAAACACAAAATGAGTAAATATCAATCGCGGGCAGCACAAGAGAGGACACGAGTTTTGCTGTACAACAGCATGGGGGTGGTGAGGGGTGGCGGTTCGGGGCGTCGTGGCAACCAGCAAAAAAGGGTCTCCTCATTGCTCGCGTGCAAACGGCGCTACACAGGCGTCTTCCAGGATTTTAACGGAGCCTGCAGACGGGCCACAACCACAACCAATCACGGCTACCAGCATCAGTCCATATTGCGGCGGCATGCTCAGGAAAAGAGGCAATTTTGAAAAAGTGGAATCCTCGCACCCCGCCGTGAGCGCATCGCAGGGGCATGGGGTGCGGTGGCGCGCCATGAGCACACCGACGCATGCATGTACGTATCACGGAGCACGAGGGGAAAGGCCGCGTTGGGCGTAAAAGGGTTGATCTCGTCGAAAGGACAGAAAACGACCGATGTCGTGAAGAAAAAGGGGACGAGACAAGAACACGAAACATGCGCCGGGGTGCATAGCAGCACGCGTGCACATGCTGGTCGCCAGCACGATAGGCAAGGCAAAACAACGAGGTCTGATTTGCAGCATTTTTTTTTTTTTTTTTTTTTTTTTTTTTCGTTCTCTCATTTTCGTTCACGTCAAGCTTACCATCCGACTTGAAGCGGGTCTGTTGAAGAGATACACCAAGTGCTCGTGCTGTGCAGGTTGGGTTGCGCCGGGGGGGGTGGCGATGAGAGAAAGAGGTCAGAAGCAGAAAAAACGAAACGGAGCGATCCTTACCAGCCGACGGGGCACTCCCCATCACTCTGCGGCCTGCCACTCTCAACATGATGTTATATATATGTATAGGAAGATTGAATAAAAATTGGTTTTTTTTAATTTTGGTTTACTCTTCTTCGAGTAGTTCTTTCACGTTCTTTCACACATAATTTTTCACTCCGACTTGTCAACATGGTACACCAGTGCTCTTGTAAGATCGGACCCTCTGTGTTGGCCAGCGATCTGAGTTGTCTTGCCGATGAGTCGAAGAAGGTCATGGATGCGGGTGCAGACTACTTGCATTTGGACGTGATGGATGGGTAGGCGAAAGCGGACGCTCGCTGCTCTACCAAACACCATTCCCTTAGACATTTTGTGCCCAACATCACCATGGGCGCACCCATCATCAAGTGCTTGCGAAAACACACCCAGGCGTTCTTCGGTGAGGACTCGTGTGTCTGTTGTGCTGCTCAACTCATCCAATCTTATTGTCATCCTTGCACCCACACAAAACACACATACACCCTGTCACACACACACACACACACACACACACACACACACACACACACACACACACACACACACACACACACACACACACACACACACACACGCACACACACACACACACACACACAGACTGCCATATGATGGTGGCCAAGCCTGAACAGGTACATTGAACAGGGGCAACCATGTATGAAATGAAGCTCACTCTTGCTGACCTGTCTAGTGGGTGTCGGACATTGCGGACGCAGGCGCAGATCAGTTTACGTTTCATCTTGAGTCTACAGGTATGAATTATGACATTGTACATCGACCAACCACTCAACCCATGGAACGTATATGTACATGTATGTGTGTGTTACATTTGTGTATGTGTGTTTTGCAGAAGACCCCGGGGCGCTGATCAAGCAGATCCGCAGCGCGGGGATGAAGGTGGGGTGTGCCATCAAGCCCGGCACTCCCGTCGAGGCCCTTGCTCCCTGGGCCGATCTCGTCGACATGCTGCTCGTCATGACCGTCGAGCCTGGTACTACTTTCACGCGCTGTTCCCACGCCACAACCCTTCTGTTTGTGCATGTAGGGTTCGGAGGACAGTCGTTTATGGGCGATATGATGCCCAAAGTGGCGTGGCTGCGCGAGCGGTACCCCGCCCGTGACATTGAGGTCGACGGAGGACTGTCCGAGGCGACCATCGACGCAGCAGCCGCAGCAGGCGCGAATATGATTGTTGCGGGGAGTTCTGTGTTCCGTAGTGACGATCCCGCTCGTGTCATACGCGCATTGCGCTCGTCAGTCGAGCGTCTGGGGAATGGCAACACCACTTAGCATGCGATACGGTGTTCTCATTACATAAGTATATTAATTGTTTCTTTTGAATGGACAAACGCACTAAAAGACTCAGAAAAACTAATGAAATAAAATGGTACAATGATGAAAACACCGCTCCTCTCACACTCTCATTTCGCCTTGGCTGTCCGTCGCGCCCGCTTGGAAGGTCGCGAATCAGCCTTGGCGGCATCACCGGCGGCTTCGACAAGCGTGTCGAGGTTTGTGGTTGCCGTTGTGGCGGGTTTGGCAAGGTCGCTGCCCTTGGAAAACGTCCTGGCCGCCGATGCGGGTCCTGGGCTGAATACGCCTCTTCTCGCAAGCATTGCGCGCAGTGCTGACTGTGTGGTGGCGCTGACGGGCGGCGTCTGCACCATGTACTGTTCCGAATCGCCAAGGTCGTTGTCCTCGTCGCCCGACTCGTCTGCGTCGCTCGCCACCACGTCAATCTGCTCGTCTCTACACACACACACGCCACCGTACCGGTCAGTCAATCGCCCCATGCACCCGGTGCCAGTGTCGCCCGGAGTCTCTTACTGTTGAATTTCGAGCTGCGCAACCGTCCAACGAAAGTTCAAAGAAGAAAAAAAAAAGGAGCGACAGAATGAGAGGAAGAACATAAAGGAGAGCAGGTGAGAGACGAGGGGCGTTGGAGACAACAAACAAGATCGCACATTGGGGTCGCAGGCGGCAGAGGGGAGGGGAGGCGGGGTCCACAGAAGCGGGACGGGCAAGGCAAAACAGCCGACGTTGGCGTACGGGGGGAAGATCGGGCCGAGGACGCTTTCGCGTGGGCTTTGCGGCCGCTGCCTTGGGTCCACTGTGAGGGCTTGCTCGTTTGGGTGGCATCCGTGAATAAAAAAAGGGTAAGGAAAATCAAATTATCAAAAGAGATAAACAATGAGTTGATAATAATTGCGGTCTGAACGTTTTTACTCCATAAGAAATCATCCTTGTGAATTGTGTTGGCATACGCGCACACAAATCCCATGAATAACATGATTGTCGATCAACTTACTCAATACTCGCTGGCAGTTTGTTAAAGGAAAAATGGAGGTCGATTGAATTTGTAAACCAAAACCAATAAATGTTAAATACAATATCAGTACGAGGGCGTAAGCCACACTAAATAAATGCTTGATCCCTAAATCATTTGCACAAATGTCCCTTACTAACTCGCGCACACTATACTGGAAAATAATCGCCAATAATAATAATATTAATAATTTATTCTTGTACAATCGTTTTCGCAGTCAAAAAGGTATCATTGCTTCTTGCGACGAGCAAAGAGACCGCGCAAAGAGCGACGGGACGGACTCGGGTCAAACGTAGGCATGGACGCCGTCGAGGGCGTCTCGGAAAAGGTCGTGTCGCGCTCCAGCTCATACTCAAGACCTAATCACCGAACAAACAAACAACAAGGCAACTGTCAGTGAGTGCATCCACTCTTTTTTTTTTCTTCTTTGACAACAAAAGTGAACCCATCTTTACCGAGAGATGTTTCTGCGGCCCGAGAGCGTGGAGGAGGGGAACGGATGGTGGAGGCCACGGCAGAGGTCATGGGAAGGACTCGGCCAACGGGCGCAGTCGGGTCGGTGCGACGCGGCGGACGCACAATGTTCTGGTCGAGGCCACGGTGCGCAAGGGGCGGGCTCGACGACGCGGTCGATGCGGGCACTGAGTTGTCCTCGGTGAAAGCCACCGGGTCCGCTGATTGGCCAACGGTCGCAATGAGCTCGCGTGAGAAGCGCAGGTGGGGATAGCCAAAGCGCAAGTAGCGGGAAAGACTGCGCGGGGAATACGCTGAGGCGGGCTTGGGCAATGTCGAGACGTCAAAATTTGCCGGCCGCGCGTCGGTGAGCGTCGGAGGGAGCGAGCGACGACGACTCGCGGCCGAGCGGGACGATGAAGTCCGCACATTACTGAGCACACTGGTCGGGTCATCGAGGGACAAGTTGCGGCGCATTGGCAAGTGTGATTGTGATTGCTCGTCTGACGGTAATTGACCGTCCAGCGGCATGCTGGTGAGACCAATGGTGGTCGTGTGTCGATCTGGCTCGTGTTCGTGGTCGTACATGCTACTCTGAACAATGAGTGAGCTGGGGCGACGGGCCGGGCGCACGGGCGTTGGCACACCACTGCCCGTGGACGACACTGAGTCGCCTCGCGGACGCTCCACTGTCCCGTCCGTCGCAGGGGAGGCTACAGGTGCGGGAGCGAGAGTAGAATCGGGAGTAGGGACGCCAGCAGTGAGTTCTGCATCAGGCGCGTCTGCGGCCACCGCTTGAATGCCAAACGACTCCCCTTCCACGGACGCAGTGCTGTCCAGTGCCAGTCCACTGCCCGCCGCACGCACACACTGCATCCGGAAGTTTCGACGGAGCGCCTCCATGCGACGCAGCGACTCGTCTTGGCGCACTTGTACTGCCTCCAACGACTCGCCCGGCACGCCCTGACCCTCGTCGTCTTCCTCTTCATCATCTTCTTCTTCGCCTTCGTCTCCCTCAAACGGCCCCTCAATGCGTCGTATGTTGTGCGCCGCCGCCACCACCACCGCCGGCTCATTGAGATCGTTGAGAGAATCGCCCAGCGACGATACTGAGCCAGCAACAGCGGAGGCATAAGGTGGCGGTCGAGGCTGCCGCTGCTGTTGCTGTTGTTGCGAAGGGGAGGTTGAAGTGCCCACGGGCGACACAGACAGGTCGTTGTGTGAGCGAGCGCGCGAGGGCAATAGATCCGACTGTGGCTGCAACTGTGACGGTGTGAGCTCAGGGGCGTCCAAAGACGCTCTCTTGTGCGGCGACGTGTGTCGTCGAGGAGGCAACTCGTCCTCCAACGGTTGCGCTCGGGTGCTTTCGCTGCGTCGACGGTGGTGACGACGACGCGGCGACGTGTACGAAGTGGGTTCCGGCGCAATGGGCTGTGGTGGTGTTGCGTGTGTGTTGAGGGGCGATTTGATCGACGCGGGGCTTCCGCCAGCACTCGCAGCGTAGCGACGACGTTGTCGGCTTGCACGACGTTCGGCGCGCGCCTGAGCGTGCAGTTCGGGGTCACCAAAGACGGTGATGTCACGTCGCAGATTGCCAAGCACTCCATACATAAACATCACATCGTCCTTTTCGCGCTGCTTCTGCTGACGTCGTCGCGACGAGTGGTTTTGCGGTGTCGACGAAGCCGAGCGCACCTCTCTTGCCGAAAGATGCTCACGCTCCGCGAGTCGCTTGCGCTCTTCCGCTGCCGCTTGTGCCAGAGCCAGTCGCTCCGCCGCCATTTCCACCTCACGTGCCGCCTCGGCCGCAATTTGTTCTGCCTCCTTTTGCGCCGTCTGACGTTTGGTCACCTCTGCTTCGCTCTCCAACAGCGCCTGTCGCTTTCGTTCTTGCTCCACTCGAAATGCTTCCGAGCGCTCTGCCTCCATCGCAGTGCGTCGTGCCGTACTCTCGGCCGCTGATCGTTCAGACTCAGCCAGCGCCGCCTCCATCCGTGCCGCAGCCTGTCGCACCGCCTCCACACGAGCTGCCTCCACACGAGCTGCCTCCACACGAGCTGCCTCCACTCGAGCTGCCTCCGCTTCTGCTGCGGTAATTGCTGCTGCTTCTGCTGCTGCTGCTGCTGCCTCTTGTGCGACACGATCCGCCTCAGCGGCAGCGGCTACCTCTTCTTGTCGTCGTTCCTCAACAACACGCGCTGCCTCCGCTTCGTCTTCCCGCTGCTGTTGTGCAAGTCGAGCTGCTTCCGCCTCTGCTGCGGCGGCAGTCATTTTATTTGCATCGACAGACTCTACCTCCTTTGCCGACGACAAAATCTCTTCTTCTTCTTGCACCACCTCGAACGGCACCAGTGAAGCTGTAGCCTCCCCACCTATCCCATTCGCTTTGCCCTCCCGATTGTTCTTCCCATCCTTTTCAACGCGCCCCTCCTCCTCCTCCTCCTCCTCCCCCGTGTTGTCGTCGTCGTTGTCTGTGACCAGCACGAGCTCTTCGACGGCCTCAAACGAGTCAAAAGCAGGGCGCTTGGCGGGTCGCGCCGGAGGCACTGCAGCAGCAACCACAGGGACAATCACTTCGTCCGAGTAGTCTTCCATGGTGATCGTAGCGGCCAAAGGCGACGATGCAGCGCGCCCACTTGGTGGTTGCGTGACGTCCGTCTCCTGATTCTCATCAGAGAGTTCCGCAAGCGATACCATTGAGACGGCAGAGGGCGATTTCTCACCAACAGGCGCAAACGAGCTCACCACAGACAGCAGTGTGACAGGAGCAGTTGACTCGGTCGCTGCTGCATCGATGACGTCATCGTCGTCGTCGTTGTCGTTATCGTCGATTTCTAGTGCACTGCTATCCTGTTCTTCTTCCTCCTCCTCCTCCTCCTCAACACCACTTTTCTTTCGTTCTTCTGCTTCATCATCATCGTCGTTTCCCAACTCCATTCTCCTTTGCAAATCCCGCTCAAGCCTGGCAACAAGCTCATCGTGTTCCTCGCGCGACACCCGCTTCGACGACGACCGACGTGTGTCCATCATAGCCTCCGTGTCACCAAACTCTACAAACTCCAGCGAGTCGTCCGAGGTCATTCCGTCAACATGGAAATCATCTTCAGACTGGCTGTGTGTCGCCTCTTTTCTCGCCCCTTCCTCCTCCTTGCTCTCTTCTTCTTCTTCTTTCTTGTCCACATCCTGATGCTTTTGTGATGCTACTTGCACGCTCTTCGTGGCCATTCCTGCTCGCTTCTACGCAAATAAAAAGAAACACAAGACACATTTAAAAACCGACCACGAAGCAATACAACACTCAAAAGTACCAATCGAACGTCTTCGTCAAAGTCGGAGAGTGCAGCAAGATCAGGAGGAGCAACGCGCAGCATGGAGACAGGCGGGGTACTGGTGGTCGCGGGCGGGGCGCGCTTGTGCTTCACTGCCCCAGGCTTGGGCATTGTCTTCTTGCCCGCAAACAGTCCCACGGCGAACGAGTCTTCAAAGCCCGCATCTTCCTCATCCGACTCGGTCTCCGTCTCTTCTTCTTCTTCGTCGTCGTCGTCGTCGTCGTCGTCGTCGTCGTCATAAACCTCTTCGCCGTGGTGCACTTCCTCTTCCGGTTCACTGTCCGTCAGGCGTGCCACCATCGGCGGTTTGCGTCGCACAGGCATCGACATGGCGCCGTCATTGTCATCGTAGTCACCGTCGTCCATGGCAAACGCATCACTGTTTGAATCCTCTTCCTCCGAATCTTCCTCCTCCGCGTCGTCGTCCGCAGTCTGTAACGCCCGCGACAACGAACCCATGCCACCACCACCACCACCACCAGAAACAGGCTTCGATTTGGATGAAAGGGGCTTCATGGTGGCGGCGGGAGGAGTGAGAGTGCGTGTGGTGCGTCCCTTTTGAGGCGGCTGTGTAGAGCTGGTGTTCGTCGTAGTATTGGTGGGGGTAATGCGCGCTGGTGCTAGACGCCGTCCGGAAGCCAATGTGGACAGACCTGCAAAAAGTTCGTCCTGATCCGACCCGTCCAGTGCATTTTCGTCTGTCTCATCACCATCGTCGTCGTCGTCCTCCTCCTCCCCCTCCCCCTCATCGTCCTTGCCGTGACCCTCTTCATGTCTCTCGACATCGATGTTGTCTTCGTCGTTGTCACGCGTCCTCCTTTGAGGACGCTTACCAATGGCCGCGCTGGTGTCACGATTGGGGTCTTCGTCATCGTCGTCGTTGCCCTGATACTCGTCGTCTTCGTCGTCTTCGTTGCCGTTCGTTGGCTTGCGCGTTTCCTTCTTTTTGACTGCCCCGTGTCCGTTGGTCGTATGACCGGGTCGCATGCGCTGCAGCGCTGCAAAGTCGCCAAGCAAATCGTCGTCGTCGTCGTCGTCGTCGTCGTCACCATAACGCTTCCCTCGATCGGCAGACGTCTGCGAGAGTGTGCGTGCTACCGACTCGGCAATCATCTTGGCCTTGCTCTCGTACTCGGCAATCTCCTCCTCGTTCATGTCCACAAAGGGATCCTAGGATAAAAGAGAAAAAGAGGCAATGCGTATGAGAGACGTACAGATGAAGCGTTCTCGTACTGGCCGCGATCTGAATTGGAGGGTCTGACTGACGAGGAGCGACTCATCGCGACACTCGTCACACACAAGTTCGTGTGCTTCGTTCTCGCTGAGCATCTCGCGCTTGCACTTGCCACAGCACACAAGGTAGCATATAGAACAGACGCGAGGTTTGCCGCGCAGCAGACCCGTCATTTTGCCGCTGCACACGTCGCACGGACCCGTCTTGAGACGCTCCAACTGCTGCGTCTGGTGGTCGCGGCATTCGCGACAAATGGCCTCGCCGCTCTCGCTCCAGAACATGTTCTCACGCTTACACAGCCCACAAAAGGTGACAAAGCAGTAGCGACACATGCGCGTCGCCCCCAACGCCTGGCGTTCGAGTTTACCGCATTCCGAACACCGCGGTCCAAAGTTGGCCTTGCGACGCACTCGCTGCAGCGCCTGCGTCGGCACCTCATCCTCCTCGGGGATGTCACACAGCGGCACCGGATCAAAATTGATCATCGCTACCTAAGCGCACCGACCCATGGTTCCGTTGGCGAAGGGTGAGTGAACGACCAGAGAAGAACGTCCCTTTTTTAGTCGGCTATGCGGTTCGCTGGAACGTCGAGTGCTCGTCCAAGACCCGCATCAAGTACATGACG
>CALSCP010002390.1:12579-40435 GCA_943704425.1 Ministeria vibrans ATCC 50519
CTCTCTCTCTCTCTCTCTCTCTCTCTCTCTCTCTCTCTCTCTCTCTCTCTCTCTCTCTCTCTCTCTTCTCTCTTCGAGTGTACTCAACACCCAAAACAAAAAAAGTCTCATTCACCCTCATAATCTGGGTCGCTGTCGTCGCCAACGGCACCGGCACCACTGTCGTCACCGTCGCCATCGTTCTCGTCCTCGTCGTCATCATCTTCATCACTCTCGCACTCATCAAAGGGTTCCGTGGCGACGTCTTGCAAGGGGCAGCGACGGCGGTTGTGGCCTATTGCACCACAGATACTACAATGGTACGTGCGAGTGCGACGATGGCCCGCGTCTTCGTCGGCTGCGGCCGCTGCGTCGCGGATGTTGGCAATCGTTATGGTGACGTGCTGTTGCGTGGCAGGGAGCTCATGTTCACCAGCTGAAAGTACACGGCTGCCACCACCGGCGACTTGTTTATTGCGCCCGATGTACTGGCCACCGACGACGACCTTGGCGAGAGTTTGCACGGCCGGAACGAGTTTCTCGCGGGCCATAGTGAAGCGAATAAAATCAGGAATTGGAACCGTGCTGATATCCTCCTCACGTGGGTTGACAGGCTCGTAGTCCGGGAGAACAAACGGTTGCAAGTTACGTAGCACAGGCAACGTGGAGCCGGCGAAACAAAGCGACTGTAGGGGCACAGCCCAGGCGCAGTCGCGAAGTGCCACAAGTACATGCTCGCACGGCAGAAGCGACTGCCGGTTGCATTTCCGGCTACACCATTTCTAAATGAACAGTTATATTGTGTGTTAAATTCATGCAGATTAGAGGCCGTTATATAAGTGTACCTCGCGCTGCTGCAGGTCGAGAGGGTTGATCGGGCCACTGAGGTCGACTTTGATGCGCAGCAGCGGGACATTGAAGTTCTTCAACACTGCTGTCAATCCTGCCTGAGACTGCACTGTATATGTAGAAGAGCGAATTGTTGAGTCGATCTCTTCCTGCAGCGCTGCGGGCAAGATGCCTCCACCGGGTTCGTAGTTGGTGCTTTCCTCCAAGATGCTGGCCAAGCGCGTCGACGCGCTCTCATGAAAACACATTATCGTGCTCGAAATCGGAGTGTTGCAGCGGCGAACTTCCTGAACAGTCGCAAACGATCCTTCCACATCGTTACTACTGGTCTTGCCAAACAGGTTGTGACGCACGGCAGAGAGGGAGAAGCTGGCTGGGTCGTGTCTGCAATAAATAAATGAAACCAACTGTTAACATTATTCAGAAGGGAAGAATTTCATACTTTTCAAGACTGTCTGCAACGGTGGAAGATATTTCTCGGAGTGCCTGTCGTGCCTCGTTGTACTTCTCAGGCGTGAGTGCCTTCACCATGTTTTGAAAACACTTCAGCGTTTGGGGGCGGTCCTTGGCAGGCACGTTTAGCTTCGTCATCTTACGAGTCAGTGAGCGCTCCAAGTGTTTGCTATAGTAAAACGAAGGTGTGAGTTGTCAATTTTAACAAAAAGTCGCGTGATACCACACACGACACACTTACGAGCAGTGGAAAATGTCCGCCTGCTCACCGAACACCTCGTTGACGGCTGCAATGAGTGAGCGACCTTGATCACAGATAAAGACGATGCGGCGTTCGGGGTGTTGCTCAAGGTTGAGGGCGTCTTTGACGCGTTGAAGCAATGTCGCCGCGGTAACAGAGCTCTCGCCGTCCATGACTGCAATAGCAATGGGTACTTTCGAGTTGTAAAAGGTGCGAACAGTCACCGCCCCGATTCGACCCGGCTCAGCATCCGCTTTTTTCGGATGCCCTCTGCTGGCTTTCAACGGTATTGGATCACCGTTGGCGTCGAATGGGCCATGGAACTGGCTTTGAAGCGTGAGCACATCTTTTTCGTGTACGGTGGTGGTTGTGTGAGCGAAATCAATGCAGAAAATGTTGGTGAGTAGACCGCTCTGAAACATCTTCACCACATTTCCATACACGAACGTGCCGGATACAAACGTGCTTGGGCGAAACTCGTTATCGGTGCTTTCAAGGTGAAATTCGTTGTCACGGTCAGCGCTTGAGAAGAGTGGGCCGAACTTGAGAAGGTTGGCAAAATCGTTACGCACTCCAAAGAAAAGCATACTTTGGCGCACAGGGAGTATGGCTCCTGCTCGACAGTCTGCAACCGCGCAACATATTGTACTTTTCGCAAGTACGGCAGGTAGTTTCAACGTCGCCATCGTTGAAGCGACGACCTGATGTCCTTTGCGTCGCATAAGCTCTTGTTGACCCAAGAAAGGCGACACGAAAGACGCCAACGAAGACTCCGTCGTGAGGCCAATCCTGCGCTTCTTGCGGCTCTCGGTCCCGTCCGCGGCTGCACCGTTGGCAACGACGGTGAGCTCGGGCAGCGCAGCGCACGTATGCTCGATCGTCGCAACAGAGCAACGCCACTGTGAGAATGAATCGGCGCGCTCGAAGCACACACGATACTGGCAGCCGCCAGTAGCAAAGCTGCCCGGTGAAGATCCCTGCGGGGCGGCGGTGGCGCACATATAGCGACGACGGAAGGGGTTGTTGTTGGGCAGTGGCGTCGTCTTGCGTCGGAGAACAATTTCGTCATGTCGCACGAAATTCAGTGGATCTGCCGTTGCAGGCAGAAGAACACCAAGTGTGCACTTCACAGGGGGTGGCTAAAAGCAGAAGAGTGAAGAGAAATCGTCAGCGACCTGCCTCTTGCTGGGACTGAACGGAAAGCGCGCCAAAACTCAAAAGTCGCAAAAAAAGTAAGGAAATTCGCACCTCTTCGTTAACAATATCAAGGGTACCGCCTTGCATGGTAATACGGGACAAAGAAAAGAGGAAATTTAGTGTAATAGTGTTGAGTGTCGACATGGGACATGTCTGACAGCGGTCGATCAGCCGTGATTCTACTCTTTCCGGTAGCACAATGGCGCCGATGCTGAGACAGGCTGGCCGTTGTGTTTGCTGTGATTGTTGGCTCAGTTTCCTTGCAAACCCTGACGGCAAAAAGAGGCATAGTGGACTTCCAGTGGACTCCCATGTGGATTTTGAATAGATGGGGGATGGATTTTGAATAGATAGGGGATTTTGAATAGATGGGCTGAAAAATTGATGGATTTTGAATAGATCAATAGAACCCTTGTTTTAATGTACATCACCTTTTGTTCATTATATTATTATCAATTATTATTCGATCACACTCTTCTTTCTCGCTCTTCTTTCTCTCTCCCGTCGCGTCTCACAGTTCACCGGCCGTAAAGGCGCGCATGACCTCGGGCGCTGCGGTGTCAAAGCCCACCACATCGAGCATTCCGCGGTCGTCCGGATCGGCAATGGTGAACCCGTTGGAGCACATGCCAACGACAATGAGACGCGCATCGGGCAGATTCATCCGTGAGCGGTATCGCTGGAGAGCCACTGTCGGATGGATCTTTCCGGCCCACGTCTCACTGTCCGTGTACACGACAAACGTGTCAATGGCAAGTCGGTGCTTGAGCGCATAGAGCATCGGCTGAGCACAGTCAGTGCCACCAAAAGGCATGCGAGAGGTCTTGGCAAGGACCTGTGCAAGCGACATGGACGCGTCAAGGGCCAAGGGCACGAGCGTGTCGGTGAACGCCATTGTCTTGCACAGAGGCTCGGTGCGCAATGCAACCATCGCCATGGCGGCAGACGCTTCTCGGCACGAGAGCACGTTGGAGCCGGCGCACGGCGTGCACATGGAGCCACTCACGTCGAGTGCGAGCAGGTGGCGCTTGCCCGTCGACTTGATGGCGCCAAAGGCCAAGTAGAAGGCGGCATCAAGGGCTGCCGATACCTCGGGGTGCACCGTCCAGGTAAGGGAGCCCTTGACGCCACGGCCGCGCTCGTAGGTGCGCAGCGCCACCAGCACACTCATTGGGTGCACGCGCGCCTGGATGAGCCGGTTCGCGTCTCTAAGCTGCGCACACACACGCTCGAGTTTGTCAGCACGGTCAAGCACACCGTTGGACGAGAGGCGACCGAGGTTGCGCATGAGTGCCGTCATGGGCATGTCCTCGAGAAGGGCGCACCAGACCTCCGGCTGGCGGAGCAATGGCGAAGGAACGTGCTCCCACGCGAGGTGGTGTCCTTTGATGAGTCCGCAAGCCTGTTCAATCACCTCCTCGGCAACAATCTCGGCACTGCCCGCCTGCTCGAGACCACGCAGTTCCTCGACGCCACGCAAAAAGACCACTGTGCGCACGCCTTCGGCCGCCACTTGAGAGCTCTGCTCATCTTCCGCCATGTCCATGTGCAGGCGAGTCACCAGGTCGTTTTCGCCGACCGCACTGGCACCCTTGACACAGTAGCGGAACACCAGCTCGTGACCGTTGGTGAGAGCCTTGGGATGTGCCAGACGCAGCACATCGCGGTGCTTCCAGCCGAGACGCTCGCGGTACTTGGTCACTGTGTAGGCGAGCTTTTGTGGGCTGCGTCCCGTGTACCACTGCGAGACGGCGCGGCGCTGGGCACGGCCCCAGCCAGTGCCCCCGGTGCGGCTTCCACGTGAGAGTTTCTCACTGGCAGCGAGAAAGCCAAAGAGCATGGTGGGGGTGCGGCACACTTCGGAGAGGACGGCGAGCGCGGCGCGGCGCACCTCTTCGTCTTCGGCACGGTGGGCACAGTAGGCAAGCGAGAAGATGAGCGTGTCCTGCTTGCACGTGCGCCCGGCAACACTCATGTCGCGCACCGTCTGGACCACTTGGGGCCCCTTGCCGTCGGCGAGCATTCGCTGGAGCACCTCGACGTTTTCAATGTTGAGATCGCGCTCCTTGGCGTAAAAGGTGCCGCCTTCGGTGCCGAGCACAAGGAAGCGCGCAAGGCGCTCTTCGTCGCTGGCCTGGTACGAGTGGCCGCTTGCGCTGTTGGCAACCTGGCCCGGCAGCGGCTTGGACTGGGGAACGTCGTCGCACGTCGGCGGAAAAGTTGGAGCGGAAAACGCCTGAGCCAAACGGGTCAAAAGAGAACTCATGTGGGAGTGTGAGGAGGCGGACCCGGGTTGGGTTGGGCTGGTGGGGTCGGTGAAGGACGGGAAAGAGAGAATAAAAGTGATGGGCGAGCAGGAGAGCGGTTGTTCAATGTGGCGGGAGGAGAGGGTTGAGCAAAGCATCTTTCGTCATGGCGACGAAGCCTCATGATGATGTGAGCACATCCAAAGGACGACAAAGCGTCGGGCGACGTTGGCCTTGCCATGTGCTTTATCTGCTGTACACGTAACACGTGTGCATCTGGTCGTACTAAGGTCGAAGTAGCTTGTCAGAGAGTGAACGTGTGGAGTTTAAAAAAGTCAGGTTTGGTTGTTTGTTTCGGAGTTGAGAAGTTTGTGTATTGACAGTATTGACATGGGCAGACTGAATAGCTTCTTGTTGACGTGTGTGTCCCGTGCTTATCAAGGGCTCTTTACTATGTGCTTTTGGTGATTGTGTGTCGCCGTCAAACTGAAACTCCCTCTGGGACTCAATTCACACCTGTCTCGAGAATTACGGCAAAGTGAAGGTGTTGCGCAGTTGTAGGAGCACTTGAAAGATGATTTGAACAAGATTATTACGCTTGCTTGGCATACAGACCCCGAAAAAGCTTCTTTTCTTGGTGGTTGGAAATTGGTGTCTTGTGAATCTTGAAGCTTGGTCAACTTTCTTGTGTATAAAAGCGCTCACACAATTCATTCTCTCATCATTAAAATTCATCATCATGAGCTCCACAACATCAACCAACACTACTACATTGCCGACGCCCCAGAGGGCACAGATCAAGCTCGCACGCTTTTTTGAGCGAGCCGCCAAAATTTCAACCCACATCCAAAACAAACTCGAACAGGATCCCGAGTTGATCCAACGCCGCCTGCGCATGTGCCATCTTCGCGGCGTCAAGAGGACGGAAGCCATGAAAGAGAAGCACGAAGAGTGCCGGCGGCACTGGCGTCGCCGGGCAGCGCAGCCGGAGGAGACCAACGAGGAGCACAACAACACGAGCGGACCAGCACGTTGTGGCCGCAAGCGCTGCCTCATTGTGCGTCTGGAGCGCCGCCGTCGCTGCCATTCGGCTCCGACCTGCCATTCGGCTCCGACGGCCAAACACCCTGCTGATGAGCAAGCATCGGCCGAGACAGCGACACCTTCGACTGAGGAGACCACGGTGCATGACGTGGTCGTGACACCTGTTGACGCAGCGCAGCCACTGCGTGACGAAGTGGACACGCTTGTGGCAGAGACAACGCAGCTGCAGGAAAAACTCAAGGCAGTGCAAGAGAAGCGCAAGGCTGTCATGGAAAAGACGCGTGCGGAGATTCAGGCGACGCGCGAGCTTGAGGCCACTTTGCGCTCGAATTTCAAGGCGGCGCGACCTGCAGTGAGCGCCACAGCGACCAAGGAGGAAAAGATTGCAGCACGCGAGACTACGACAGCGGAACGCCAAGCAATCCAAGAGCACCTGGTGGTGGTAAAGGCGAAGCGCGAGGCACTGGTGGCCGCGCTTGCGCCATTCAAGGGCGACAAGAAGAAGAATCCTGAGGCGGAAGAACCACGCAATCCTGTCGAAGTGGAAGCGGTGAGTGCGGAGGCGGAGGAAACGCCCGAGGAAATACCCGCACCTGTGACAGTGGCACAGCTCAAAGAATCTCTCGAGAAGATCCGGCAGAGCATCAAGGCACAGCCCAACCCCAAGGCACGTCAGGCGGCGTTGAAGGCGACCGAGGCTGAGCGGGCAAGCGTTCGCGCGCAAATTCAGCACAAGCGAAAGGAAAACGGAAAATAAAATGAAAAGCTCTTTTTTTTTGCATCACAAGCACGCAACATCAGAAAAAAATGAGAAAAAAACGGTCCTTTCAGCGTTTTCATAGTGCCGTATATTTTTCGACTAGCACACAAATTTTGAAGTACTACTCATATCACCTCTTGAAAAATGTACACGTTTTCTATTTTTCACAAGTCAAACATGACTCTGAGACCAGCCTCAATGCGCCAGTGCACATAGAACGCAATCTCGCCCTGCGTATACGGACCGCCCAACGAGTCACTCTCGAGCGCAGTCGCATCGCGTTCAGAGTCACTGCGCACTCCGCCCTTTCGTTTCGATCCTTCAGCAGCGTAGAACAACGGTCGATGGTCCGTCGAGTCAACGATAGTCACGAGAGATGGCTTGCGCCCGTGATCGTCATACAACGTCCGCACAATCTACAATCAACCAAGAAAAGAGATGAAGAGACAGACAGAAACAAAGTGTTAGAGAGAAAGAAAGAAACAAAGTCCTAATGCTGGAGAGAGACGCACAAATGAGAACAAGTTCAAAATTCCTCTATTCGATATACCTTTAAAATGTAGTCAATGCGCTCATCGAGCTTGGTCAGCACTGCGCCACTGGCGGGTCTGGACCGCTCGCGTGACACATCATCCGCCCACAGCTGATTGGCCCTGCGCGACGCAGTGCGCCACTGTCGCCACAGTCCACGACAAAACTTGTGCTTCTCCGAGACCGCGCGTGACGCGCGAACCCTCAAATACGTCTCACTCAGGTCAAACAAATGCGCACAAATTCGATGAGCCACAAACTGTCTCTTCTGCTGCTTTCTCCTCCGCTTCTTCGTCTTCTTGTTCGTATTATCATCTTCGTCGTCTTCTTCCTCAAAATCAATCGGGCCATTCGCAGTAAGCGCTGACGCTGATTGAAGATCCAGCACACCCGGCGAGTCCCGCATTGAAAAGTAGTCCAAATCCACGTCCAAAATGTACCCCTTGCCTATTCCAAGTCCGCGCGTCGCCGCCTCCTCCTCCTCCTCTCCTCCAGTTGCGCTCGCGTCAAACAGAAACCGATCAAGTCGGCGCGCAGTCTCCCTCTGATGCATCTCATGACTGCGCTGTGTCTTCATCACGAGCAGTCGCACTGGCACACTGTCCCCAACTTCCGTATCTCCACAGTGCCACGCAATCTGGTGGGGTCGCTCAGAGGGACACTCTTGCGTCTGGAAACTCGCGTCCAGTCCCATTATAATACGTGAATCACTCTGCACCGTTCGCGCATTCCACACTTGAGAGCCCTATTATATACAATTAATAAAGAGAGTGTAAAAAATAATAAAATCATAATAATGATAATTGTGCAATGAATATTACCGATCCAAACGAATATTTCATCCAAGGATTCTCATGGAGCAACAACTCACCCACATTCGGAGACAAATCCTCCTCTTCGCCACTCTCGCTTGCCCCATTCTCACTTGTCTCCTTCTCACTGTGACTCTCACTTGTCTCGTCGCTCTCACCCGTCTCCTTCTCACTCGCTTCATCTCTTCTTCTTCTTCTTCTTCTCTCCGGCTGCGTTTGCGGCAATCCCACAAAGAGCGGCACTTGAGGCGTATCGAGAATGAGCAAGTCTTCGCCCATCTGACACACTCGCTGGATCGTCTCAATCTGCTCTTGCTCCTCGGGCGGAAAAGGCGCAATCCAGCTCACCTGAGGATCATCACAGGCACTCATCGCATCCGCGTCCTCTCCGTCAAGAATGCGTGCGAGGTCCACCAGAGGCTCGTCAGTGCACCGTTTGGACATGCGTGTGTGGAGCATGTCGAGCTCAAACTCGGCAGTCGCCTCGTACTCGGCGTGAAGCCAGGCGACGCGACGCACTCGCGCGTGCTCCATGCCGTACGAAATGGGCTCGGCCCGCCAGAGCCGCAAGAACTGCTCGTCACGCTCCTGTTGCGATAGCGGTGTTTGCTTGGCACTTTGGCGAGTGGCAAAGGGTGGCACGGGCGAGAGGTCGCCGTGCGAGTCGATGTGGAGCAGTGCGCGTGTGTCCCCGTGCGGCAGTCGTTCGCCCGCGCGAAGCCAGTAGCGAGGAGCATACTGGTGGCTGTTCATGTGAAAGATGGGTAACCGCCTGCTGTGGGGTGAGTTCGGCTCGGCTGGCATATCCCGCACTTCTTGTGCGTTCTTCAGCTCGTACAGACTGGCGTGCAGTTTGTACAGCGCCACGCCCATCACACCTAAAACGTGCTTGTCGCGCCCGTCTGTCTCCAGCGTCCACTCGGTGCCCATCTCGGAACGTTTCTCAAACTCAACCAAGCTCCCGGAGAAGGTAGGTACGCGCTGTTCAAACGGACGACGCGCTTCGAAGCGCGCATAGGCCAGACCAAACGCATGGGCAGCGCGATCAAACGCACGGTCGCACGCTCGTCCGTCCAGCGCTGGAGCCTGTGCCAATGTCGCATACCGACTTTGCTGTGCTTTGTTCCATAAAAGCTTCTTGTTGCGTACGACGCGATGGTGCTCAGCGACGAGCTGGAGAGCGTCGTTGCTGTACAGCTCCTCTTCCAGCTTGCGCGGTGTCTCTTCGCGACGCGTCTCGTCCTGCTTTCCCTGATCCGTGCGATCAATCTTGGCCAGTCGTTCGACGTCACTCAACAGCTGGGTTCGGAGAGGGCGCAAAGGAGTCAAGGTGAGCGACAAAGAGACACGAACTACATTTTCAACACCTTTTGAAGGGACTTTTCGGGAGTTCCTACGGGCACAAGCGCGAATTGAGCAGACACGCACTCGTGAACAGCCGACAGTGCATCCCGCACATCCATTAGATGCGCAGCGGTGCGCTGATTCGCCACGGATTCTTGGCTCTGAGAGAAACTTGTGTGTGTTGGCGGAGTTTGCGAAGTGTTCAACTGCAGAACCACAACGACAGCCCCCACTAGCAGGACGAATCCGCCAAGACGACGCACGCCCAACGTCCCCAAGTGCCGTTCCAGCGATCGCATCGCTTGTGTCGCCGCTTTGTCGAGTTGAGTTGGAAATGAGTGATCTTGAAAAATATTAAAAATATTCAATCACTGTATTTGTCTCTTACCACAACTCTCTGGTGCCCGTGTAACTTCACGGCACCACACAAGCACGCGTGTACCCGCCCATCCCTCCGATCTCCGTGTGTGCGGCGTGTGTGTGCCTCTGAGAGTGTCTGAGCGTGTGTGTGTGTGTCTCTGGCAGTGCAATGTGGTTGCGCTCACTCCCTCTGCTGCCAGTCCTTCTCCTCGTCGCCCTCCACCCCCTCTCAAGTACGCCCTCCCCTGCTGTGTCTCTCCCCTCCCCCCTCCACCCTCCCCCCACTCCCCATTCTTCTCATACGTCTTTCCTCCAACTTACACACATTTCGCTTAAAAAAAAAACTCTCTCTTTATCACCAAAGTAAAACCACAGCCCATTGCAACATGCCTCTGTTTGCTCCATATGGCACATGCCAAAGACCACAGACGCTTGCGGCCACCCGTGCGGCGGGTTGGCGTTCGCACAAGGCGCAAACCCAAAAGAGGCTTTGCGTGGAATGTTCCCTTGACCCTTCACGCTCACCCCACTCTCCTCCCTCTCCCTCTCTCCCTCTCCCTCTCTCTGCCCCCCCACGCATAGGCGACGCGTCATGCGCCACCACGCCCTGCTTCAACTCGCCCATCTCGTGCACCGACGTCCAAGGCGGCGGTGTGCTCTGCGAATGCTCTGCCGGCTGGACCGGCGCGCGCTGCCTCGACAAGCTTGACGAGTAAGAAGACGTCTCCTCTCTTTCCCTTCCCTCTCTGACTCCCCCTCCCGCGTCCGCCTTCCCCCTTGCCCTCTCTTGAACTCCCTCGCCCCCCCCACGCACGCGCGCGCTCTCTCTCTCTATCTCTCTCTCTCTCTGTCTTTGTCTGCAATCGCTTCCAAAACAGCAGAGCAACACAGAAAAAAAAATTAGGAAAAAAAAAAGTTCGCAGTCTTGTGCCGTATGCACTGTCGTTTTCTGTCCCTCTACACTCTCCCCCACACCACACTTGGCGGTGGAGCAGCGTCTGTCAACGAGACCCGCGCTGTGTGGCCCTCATGCTCTCCCTGTAGGTGTGCATCGTCCCCCTGTCAAAACGGCGCCTCCTGCTACGACGGATTCCGACGCTTCACGTGCCAATGCACCGTCGGATTTGCCGGGGATGCGTGTGAGGTCAACATCGACGAGTGTGCGAGCACCCCGTGTTTCCATCAGGGCACTTGCATCGATGGAATCGACGGCTATTCGTGCCAGTGTCTGACTGGATTCTCGGGGCTCCGCTGCCTTGAAAACATCAAGGAATGCGCTTCGAGTCCGTGTGCCCTTGGAAGCACTTGCGTCGACCAAATTGGCACTTATCAGTGTATCTGTTCATTTGGATTTGAGGGCCACGACTGCACCCAACAGATTGATTGGGTACCCAACCAAACACAATAATTATTATCATCAAAATAATCATAATAATAATAATATTAATAATAACAATAATAATATAAGAGACTTCCTCATACCATCGTTTGATGAGTGTATAATAATTGTTTAGTGTATAGTAATTGTTTATTATATAATTTTTTGACCCTGGCCCTGTCACATTTTCTATTGTGTGTAGTGTGCGTCTTCGCCATGTCTCAATGGGGCTCTGTGCAACGGGACTGCAACACCTATTGGGTGCACATGTTTGGAGGGATTCACCGGACTTACATGCGAGTCGGAAATTGACGCGTGTATCAGCAGCCCCTGTCAAAACGCCGCAACGTGTGTGCGAAACCTGGGAGCGTACACATGCGCATGTGCAGACAACTTTTCGGGAGTGTTATGCGAGCTAGAGCTCGACGCGTGTAGCAGTTCCCCCTGTACCATGGGTTCCACATGTATGCTTGTGGGGAGCACTGGCCTGACGTGCTTGTGCCCAGCAACGCAGTACGGTTTGCGCTGTGAAGAGGTCACGGTGGATGGCTTTATCAAGGGCTACGTCGACTCGATGGTGCACACGCCCATTGAGACGCTTTCGGTCGCCGAATCACTCTTACGGGCCACGCTTCAGCCACAGCTGCTTGACGACACGGCCATTGACGAGTCTGTACGCATTCTCAAGACCCTCGTTGATGCCGCGACTGCCGAAAGCGCCACTCCCGAGGGCCTCTCCCTGAACACGGCGCAGATCCTCGTGGATATTCTGGGCAACATGATGGAGGTGGGTTTTGTCAATCGCACCCAGACGCCGCCAGAGGGCGCATCCATGCTCGAGCGCTTGGTGCTCGCCTACCTTGGCGACGGCTGTCCCGTCAACACAACCCTCTCCTCTGCTAGCAACAACGTCTTTGGCTCGGCATTTGCTCTGTCCGCCTCAGATCTTGCCACCTCCGGCGGCCTCTCATTCACGTATGGCAACACACGATTTGACTACCCTGCCGAGCTTGTGCCGCTCCTCACCAGCTCTCAGTCACTCACCAACGTGACGGGCGCAACCGAAAACTGCACGCGTATCTACTTCAATGTTCTCGAGCAGGCATCCTTCTTTCGACCGTCCGACGACGCCGAGGGTCTCACACTTATCTCATCGCCCGTCATCAGCACGGGACTCGACATGGGCCTGCACGACCTTCAGGGCAACTTTGTGCAATACACTGTCACGTTCAGTACGCCCGCTGATCCCGCCGACGTACCGTTTCTTCAGTGTGTTGCCTGGGTGCCATCGCCCGTCTCGGTGTGGAGCAACGCCGGCTGTGAGGTTCACACGGCGTCCACCACTCAGCTAGAGTGTCGCTGCTCGCATTTGACCAACTTTGCAGTGCTCCTTGACACGCGAGGCTCACTCAAGGGCTCCGAGGCTATCTCGGTCGCGAGTTATGTGGGTTCCGCCATTTGCATTGCTGCCTGTGCCGCCGTCATTGTCCTCTACCTGCTGGCCGGCCGCAAGTTTATCACGCCTCCCTTTCGCGTCGTTCTTTTGCTCTGCGGTTCAATTGTTGCGACACAAATCATGTTTATCATCACGACGGCTGCCTCGTCGAGTCTTTCGCGTGCCGGTTGCAACATTATGGGTCTCTTTTTGCACTACTCGCTACTCTGGCAAATATGTGTGCTTGTCATTGTTGCCTTTAACATGTGGATGATGATTGCCCGCCTCAAAAAGATCTCCGATTCAATCTACCGCTGGGAAATTGTTCTCATGCTTGGTACGATTATTAATTTATTATTATTCATAATATCTGTCTATCTGTCTGTCAGTTTACTTATTTTTAATAATAATACTAATAACAATAATAACAATCGTAATATTAATAATATTCATCAATATTAATATATTTTTCTTGTTTTTGTAGTGATTCCGCTCGTCGTTATTGTTCTGTACCTAATTGGAGCAGCTGCGGCAAACGGCGATGGACCCTACAACCCGTATTCGACGCGCACAGATACCACTACAGCGGGTGCAATGTAAATCAAAACAAAAAAGAAACAAATTAATACCCCTCTTATCTTACCTGTGCTTGTTATTGTTTTCGTTTTAGCTGCTTTCTTCCTACTGCGGAGGCGATTGGGATTGCATTTTTGATGCCGCTGTGCCTGATGGTACTGCTCAACATGACAGTGTTTTTACTTGTGGCCCATTCGGTGTACAGTGTGCGAGCAAACATTCGACGAAGCTCTGCAAGTTCGGCGAACGATATTCGCGCGATGAGTGGAGGGAGTCAAGGAGATGTGAAGAAGAAGAGTAAGGCGGAGCGTGCGCTGTCGACGGCGTCACGCAAGTCGAATACCAGCACGAGTATGCGCACGGGAGACCGGCAAAAAAGCCTGTTGCGTGTCTACATCTCGGTGGGCATTTGCCTGGGCTTCTCCTGGCTCTTTGGTGTGCTCACCGTGGCCACCAATAGCCTCGCCATGGCCTGGCTTTTTGTCATTGCCAATGCGCTTCAGGGCATTGCACTCTTTGTCAACTACGGCATGGTGCCCAACGTGTACCACGCGGCGCGCTCGACACTTCAGTCCAGCCACGATACAACCTCGACGTACGCAGGCAATTCCTCAACCGCGTCCAACACGCGACGGTCCAACCCAGCCATCCAGACGCCAAGTCGCACGCAGAGCATTGCTTCAAGCGCCCATGACACCGAGTACATCAGTGCGCTCAGGGATCTCGAGCAGCAAAATGCCAAGGCAGAGCTCGACGAAATTGCGGCGCGTCGCAAAGACTCACAAATGTCCTCCGTATCGGGCCAGTCGTACGAGTCGTCGCACGAGGCAGTGAGCGACCGCAAAGACAGTTCGGCGTGGACCGAAGACGTCTCCATTCACTTCTCGCTGGGCGAGGCAGTGCGTCCGGGCGCCTCCCCCGTCACGACCACGCCCATCTCCAAATCCAACAGCGGCTCACTGCCACGACTCACCAAAAAGAAATTCTCCAGCAAACCGCAACTGTCGACCGCACCAGCGAGCATCTCAGGCACCCCCATAGCGTCCGCAACTGTCCGCCGTCCCTCCGTCACCTTCCGCGAGCCAAGCGAGACTGCTTACAGGGGCGTTGACATTGACTTTGTCGACACCGAGGACGACACGGAGGAGGAACAAGAGGACGACGGTGTACGCAGGAAACGCGCCGCAACCGGCGTTTTAAACACTTCCGAAGTTTAAGCGAACGTTAAGAAGTTTAAGCGAAGTTTAAGCTCGAAAAGAGGAAGAAAAAAACCAAGTCATTGCAAGATCTATCAAAAATTGAATATTAATAAAAACATACAGTCATAATTATTCCTACAATATATTTTAGAATAATCGGAGTGCATTTGAGATTATTTGCTTCTTTGAGGAGAGTCATAATTATTATTAATAATAAGACGGAAAATAATGAGAATAATAATAATAATAATAATAATAATAATAATTTTACTCTCTTTTATATGTGTATTAATATTTCTCTCTCTCTCTCTCCTTTTTGAGTAAACTTTTCGACTTCATTTATTCCTAATAATAATTATTATTATTTTATTGTTACAATTTATTTTAATACACACTATACATTCATACATTTCTACAATTGAGGTCTATTTAAGACTCTTTGCTTTGAGAAGAGTCATTTTGTGTTCCTGAAGGAAAAACGTAACGGCCAAAGTGATGTTACGGCGAATCTTAATTTCGGTCTTTGACGCAGAAACAGGACATTTTTTTGTCATGAGCTGCGAAAGGGTGCGATATTCCTCCATTTGTGTCTCAATCTCAGTCGTCTCCGCATTACGTTTCCGCTCCATTTCCATCCGATACGCTCTCTCTTCCCGCTCGACCTTCTTTGCTTCCGCCTCAAAATACTCCGCACCAAACGCAACAAACCCACTCGCACTGACCAATTCCTCAGCCATCTCACTCCCCTTCTTCGCGTTGCGATCCCCGCCACCACCACCACCACCACCACCACCACTGCTCTCCGTCTCGTCTTCTCGTGGAGCAAACCGAAAGAGCAGCTCGTCAAGTTGCTCTTTCATCCGACGCAGTCGCTCGTACATCCGGCTCAGCTGCTTCACACTCTCACTTGCACTCTCGTCCGTTCCTCCTTTTGCCTTGCGCTTCTCTCGCTCCCACACAATGTTCCGCCACGACAAAACCTCGTCGCAATCAACGCAAATTCGTGTCGATATCGCATCACTGCCAATCACAACCGTCTCCGTGCGCGAAGGTAATTTGCCCGTGAAGTCACTTTCGCTCAGAATCTCACTCGGGACCGACTCAATTGTGCCTAAAATAACGGCAGAATTGTATATTAGTTGGATTTTTAAATAATATATATAAAAAAGACACTGTGTGCGTGTGTTTTTTTTTTTTTTTTTTTTTTTTTTTTTTCTGACCGAGTTGTCGGACGCGAACAGGAGCACAATCGGCACAGCAGACGGACCCACAAGTGCGACAGTGATGCTTGCGTCGTTGGACTAGGGTGAAAGGACGCACACAGGAGTGGCAGAGGAGTGCTGACTTGTCCGAGGCCCATTCGACAACGCTATGAAAGGAATAGGGGGGGGGATGACTCAGATAAAGAGGGGAACGGGGGAAATCTCCACTTTCTTTTTGTGACGGGGGTTTGTACCATTGCTCAGCTTGTTTTAACTTGACGCGTTTGACTGTCTCGTGAAGACGTTCGAGAGCACTGATGACGCGTGTGGCGCTGATGTTGCGTGATTGGACAATCTCGGAGCGAAGTGAAATGAACGGACCAGTGTGGGAGCGAGTGACGGGCTCCTGCAAAGCAATTGTAGGATGTCAGGAGACTCAGAACCACTGCGATTTGTACCTGCTGTTGCCACGACGGCTGTGCAGTGTAGCAGGCTGTGCACACGCGCACAGGGGTTCCTCTTGGATCGGGTGTGGTGTCTGGCAGGAGTCTCAAGGTGAGGACAACGTGTGTGGCGCAGAAGATGCGTCCGCATTTTCGACAGTGTTGGCGAAGCAGCGCCGGTCCAAACGGACGCTGGCAGTCGGCGCAGGCGCTCACGAGGGCGTCCGGCACCCAGTGCTTTCGAGATATCCCATCACTGGGCAGGGTGACGGAGGTGGCGGCGGCGACTGCCGTTGCGGTGGGGCCAGCGAGAGCCTTTTTGACTGAGTTGAGGAAGTCCATTGGAAATGTACACGAAAATATCAAGATCGGAAAAGAAAGGCGCGCGAGAAGGAAGCGCGTGCAAAGCGCCACTCAAAGCGGTTGTGATCCAAAAAGGTGCCTAAAAGTTGAAGCGATAAATAAATCTGAGAAATTATAATAGAGCAATCATTAAAGAAACAGTAAACACTGATCAAATTTAAAAAATTAATAATTAAAATAATTATTATTATTTTTATCATTGAAGGAGTATGGGATTCGAGAAGACAGTGTTGAAAGAAGGCACGGGGGCGCAGGTGAAGAGCGGGCAGACGGTCGATGTGCACTGCACTGGATACGGAAAGAACCGCGACATGAACCTGAAGTTCTGGAGGTACGGCGGGCGGGCGGGTGGGTATGGGTGGGTGGGTGGAGGGAGGGAGGGAGAGAGGGCGCGAGAGCGGGCGCGGGAGGAGAGAGAGTGATTGACAAAGTTGACGATTTGATTTCGATGAGTTTGCGACGATTGCGAAGTGGTCTTGCCGCTGCATAGCATAGCATGAGACGTGGGTGTGTGTGTGTGTGTGTGATTAGGGTGCCCGAATGCGGGAAATTGGCGCTGGCAAGGCAGAACGAGAGATGTGAAAGTGACCAGTGCGTTTGTGTTGGCTTTTCACTTTGACTGTGTCCAACTGCGTTGCTGTGGGACGGCGCGTGCCGCGGGGGTGGGCTGCATGTGCCGTGGGTGTGTGTGCGGCGTGCACGGCAGTCCGTCTGACGTCTGTTTGAGTGTAGCACCAAAGACCCGGGCCAGAAGGTCTTCAGCTTCCAGTGTGGCCAAGGACAGGTGCGCAGCCCATCGACGCACGCTGGTGCACGCCCCTTGTTCCTCTCTCTCTCTCTCTCTCTCTCTCTCTCTCTCTCTCTCTCTCTCTCTCTCTCTCTCTCTCTCTCTCTCTCTCTCTCTCTCTCTCTCTCTCCTTCTCTCTCTCTCTCCTTCTCTCTCTCTCTTATTTTCTATTTCTATCACTTGTTTCTTTCTCCTCCCTCCGTCACTTCCCTTTGTTTCTCTCTCTATCACTTTGTCTTTCTGTCACACACACACACACATACTTACTCGCTCACTATGTGTGTAGGACTGTTGTTGGAGAGGACATGTCGCGCGTGGTGTGGCCCAGCTCACCGTCAACGGGCTGGGAAAGTGGTGTGGACCGCCTGACAGGACTGCCCAATGGACAGCCTATCAAACCACGCATGGCAAGCGAGCGTATTGATAACAGTCTAAGCAGAAGTGGTGGCAGTGGTGCCGACGAGTGTACGTATGTGTATGGCGTGGACTACAACCACGGGACGACGGGTGAGCATCCCATTGCGGCCGACGAGCACATCTGCTGCACGCTGTGTGCCCAAGCCCCGTCGGGTGACTGTCTCGCGGCCGTCTTTAATAACGGCGAGTGCTGGTTCAAGCCGGCCAGCGCCGTGCCCTTTAACGTCACAGCCATGCCCGGCCGTATTGCCGTCTGGCCCAAGGGCCACGGACCCATCCCCCCGTCGCCCCCACCAGGTCCTCCGCCCCCTGGGCCCATCGAGACCCACGGCCCGTACCGCCATGGCGCCGGCTTCAAGACAGTCAACTCCAAAGCAGACTACGTTGTCTTTGACGCCAACTTGCCTCCGCAACTGCCCGCTCCAATGCTCACCGGACCCCAGCAACACGGCATTTTTGCCTCTGAGTTTGGCTGTGTTGTCTTCAGCTCCTTTGAGAGTATGACCGGCACCCTCTCCGCCGACCACTGGGGCATCCACTCGACGCCCGTTTTTGAACAACGCAACTACTGCTGTGACAACATCATTGGAATCTACTTTGGCAAACAGGTCCAAGATCATAATATATTTATAGTTTTACTCATGAACTGACCATTTTCTTGTGTAGAACTGGAATGAGACTGGACAGGCAGTCTTTCACAAGCAACTCTACCAATGTATGATTGGACAGGCACTTGAAATGAAGGTTAATCGACAAAACAGAGCGAGCGTGTGTCATTTCGCACACTCACACACCAACTCTCACATTGACAGTCTGACATTGAGACGCGGCTGTCGTACAACACCTGGGGCACTCTGATCTGGCAGTACAACGAGATCTGGCCCACAGGCGGATGGGGCTGCATCGAGTATGGAACGCCCGTCGAGGGGCAGGTTGTGGGCGGCCGATGGAAACCCCTGATGCACTGGCTCGAGAAGAGTACAAACACACTCTTACTGGACATCTGCTCACGAATGTATGTTTAGGTATCTATCGTGATGTGACATCCACGTGCGGTGCAAGTGGAGTGTGTTTTGTGCGCAACAATGGCATTGAGCCGCGCGTGAGTCTACATGTTGCCCTTGAACTGGTCCACTTTGACACGGGAAAGCGCTCTGTCATCAACCAAATCACCGTATTCCCAGTCCATACCCTTCTTCGTTGTTGACCCTCATGCTTGCGTTTTTTGTTTTGTTTTTCTTTTCTTGTGTAGACGTCGCTGAGCCAAGGCGGTGGCATCACCAAAGTCTTTTGTGCGTATGGCAAGAGCACCACTGGCTCAGCGGACTGTGCACCCTGGAGCGACGCCTATGCGGCCGCAGGGTGTGCTGCGGGCGGACGCGACTGCATTCTGGCCATCACTGTCAGTGACGGTCTCACCCACGCACTCGTGACAGAGAACATTGTGGCCCTGGCCACTCCTGGCGAGTGGAATCTGCACAGTGGCGTCCAGGTGAATGTGACCGTCTTCGAGACGTCGGACGAAGGTGCCCGTCTGACCGTCACCGCGCCGCACGTCGCCGTCTTTGTCACCCTCACCACCGCGGCGCCCGGTCGCTTCTCGGACAATGCCTTTCTCGTCACTCCACAGGGCACCACCATCATTCGCTTTATTCCCTCCCCTACTGCCCCCTTTGACCGCCATCTTTTCCGTTCCACCCTTCGCGCCGAACACGTTGGCTCATACCAATAAACTGAAACAATATTTTATTTTTATTTTTTATATAGTCTACATGAGATTTTTATAAGATTGTTCCCTTAATATGGCTTTAGCCACAGTGGTTGGTGTGTTAGTTGAAGTGCCGGTGATGTTGTCTCTGGTGTGGTTTGCCAATCGTACCCGTCATTGGTTTGATATATATTATAATTATATATAATATATATTAAATGGCAGTGGCCGCAAGCACAGCGGCAAGTGCTGCGTCTTGCTCTTCCTGCGTCATGGGCATCTGTACAGGCACCGCCTGGCTCGGTCGTGTCAACGCCGCTGCCGTTGTCGTCGTCGTCGTTGCTGTTGCTGCTGCATGCTGACGCTGCTCTTCCAGTCGTGCAGCTTTCCGTCGCATCTTTGCCAGCTCTTTCTCGCGACGCGCACTTTTACGGACTTCACGCAACTCCTTGGGCTTCAGCACACACGCCTCCACTTCACCTCCGCGCTTTTCTGCACCAGAGTCTGTTGTGCTCGTTTCCACTTGATCCAGCCCTAAGCTCATTGCCAGCGCCGCCTCCAACATCGCATCGTCACTTGTACTCTCCCCTCCCTCGTCGATATGGTCCGACCTCGAACTCGCACTCACTGCCATTGCCATCTCCAGTGCCTCGGCCTCTTGGCGTGCCGTCTCACTTGCAGACGACGCCATCACCGCACGACACACTGCATCATCACTATCATCATCACGAGCAGCAGCAGTAGCACTCGCACCAGAGCCACTGGTCATCAACTCATCACGTCTCGCTGCCACTGCCGCAGCCACCGTCGCTTCTTCCTTCTTCCTCTCTGACCCCAGTGCCTGTCGCGATGTCACTCGAATATTCGATGGCCCATCGCCCGTCTCGTCAATGCGTCGAATCGAGCTGTAATGTTCACCATCCGAGTAGGCAATGTGTAACATCACTGGAGAATCTCCTCTGCAACAAACACTCGTTCAGTTGCGCAATCTCAACTGTACACTCTTACGTTGGTGCATCTACGACCCACGGAGGAAAGTTCAGCTGGTGAATACACACAGGAATGTTGTGTAGCCGTACGAAGGCCACAATGGCGTCGTTGCCGGCAAAGGTGCCATCCTACACCGTCACAAACGCATCAATACTTTGGCCTCCACTGCGCCACTCTCACCTTGGCTAACGTCTCCATGTGCCTGTCAAAAGACACGTCGTCTTCAATAAACGGCTCAAAGTCTTCGCGGTGTGCACGGATAAAGGCCACGACCGCTGCGCGGTGATGGCTGTGGCGCGACACATCCCCATCCAGTTGATCCCCCAACGAGCGAAATAAGCAATTCCCATCGCCTGCAATTGACTTGATGCGTAGATTAAGCGTCGCTACTTGTTGTTTCAACGAATGGAAATCGCCAGAGTCCTCGCTACGAGCGACAAGGTGCAAAAAACGAGAAAAATTAATTAGGTCGAGTCAGCGAATATTTCTCGACAGAGGCAGAAACGACCTTACTCGTGCTTTCGCTGGCGCATCGCCCTCTTGGCCTCTCGCCGTTCCTTCTTCTGGCTCGCATGCACGTTCTGAGCGCTATTCGACCCACCACCGCGACTTTTGGTCGTCTTTCCCTTTCCCTTGCCTTTGTGTCCCTTCGCCATCGCCACGACGCTGCAGACACACCACCAGACTCTCTCAAGGTAAAAGAACAATTACCAAAGCAGTGAAAACGAAAAATAAAAGTAAAATTTAAATTAGAAGAAGAAGAAGACATTTCCAATTTTATACGAAGTATCAAATAAGAAGGATGTCGTGATGTATAGAAACGGCTATGAATAAATGCTCTCTCTCTCTCTCTCTATCTATCTCTCTATCTCTCTTCCCCTCACTCAGAGATCATCCGCTGATTTCAATCCAATGGTTCCGCCACCCTTGCCTCCGTAAATGTCGCGTGTCGAGCTGCCCCACTCGTAGTTGGGTGCAGGTGCGCTGCTACCACCGCCACCGGGACCCTGCAACGTAAGCGCACCGCCCACCACCTGTCCGCCATCCTGTTCGTCCTCGAGTCCGTCGGCGGGCGCTCGCTGGCGCGCAAAGAAACCCATCTTCCAAGCAACCACAATGACAACAATAAGAAGGACCAACGAGCCGGCAACGGCACCCGCAACGGCCCCCGTGTTGATACCGCCGCTGGACGCACCCGTGTTTACATTGTCCACCGTCGAGTCTTCGGTCACATTGTACGTTGCAATCTCCATGATGGACGGCAACATGTCGGGCCGGTCCGTCGACGAGACAACAGTCACATTGTAGTGCAGGGTAAAGTCATTGTCAATGGTGCTGGCAATGGTGCCAGCAACGACAAAGGAAGAGACGGTGCCGGGCGCACTACGCCCAAAGACACAGGCGGTGGTGGTGCTCGCCGACTGCAACTGGCACTTGGAGTCGACAATGCGCATGGTGTAGCGAGCACGGTGGGCGTCGTCAATGGGCGCCACAATGAGCACGCCCTCGTTGGCAAGCAGCGTGTTGGGGCCGTTGTTCACGACCGTCACCGTCATCGTAAAGTTGGACGAGGGGCCCACCAGCGCACTGGCGGGCGTCAGACGGATCGACGAGTACTGCAGGTCGCTCGAGGGCACCGATAGCGTCACCGTCTTCGTGACTGCATTGTTGGTGAAGCTGCGCTCGGGCGTGCTCGAACTCGCCGTCACCGAGCCCGTCAATGAGAACACCGTGCCAATAGGCGTGCCTGTTACGGGCACAAAGACCATCTGGACTGTCGAGAGTGCGTTGAGGGCCATGTCGCCAAAGCGAAAGGTCGAACCAGCAAACGTCACGTTGGCTGGCAGCGCCGCAAGCGTCGCGGTAACGTCGAGTGTGAGCAGCGTGGCATTGTACGGCACGGTGAGTGACGCGTTGGCAGCCAAAAAGGGACCCAGGTTGCGGACGGTGTAGGGCACGCGGAAGTTAGTGTCGGTGAAGGAAACGGGTGACGGGGAGGCAGCGCCCGCCGTCAGGGCAAGGTCACACGGCCGCGAGATGGTCGACGACAGGGTCACTTGGTTGTTGCTGGTGAACGAGTCGGTGGCAACGCTCTGCGCCGAGGCCGTCGACGAGAAGAAGCCCGACACGCTGCCCACAGTGTGTACCAAAACTACAACGATGTCGCTGCCGCCCTTGGCCAGCGAAATGCCCGTGCACGAAATGTCCCAGCCACCCGGCGAGCCAGAGCGCGCTGTGGGGACACACGTGCCGCGCGACGAATCAACCAACGCACCCGACGACGGCTGGGCCATTTCCAGGTTGATGGTGAAGGTGGCGGTCACACTGGTGGCGTCGTTGGCACCCGTGTTTCGAAGGGTCGCACGCAAGTAGATGTCATCGTTGAGGAAGATAGGCGGTGTCGGTGTGAGCGTGTACGACACGCTCACGTCGACCGTCTTGTCGATGGAGACGCGTGTGGTCAACGCATTGTTGCTCGACACGGTGTCGTCGCTGCTCGCGCCCGTCGACACCACAGCCGAAATGTTAAACGCATCCGCAGGCGACGCGGTCACAACAAAGGCCATGTCGAGAACCTTACGCTCGTTCAAGACGAGTCCGCCAAGTGTACACTCGACCGTGCCCGACGATGGGTTGGTGCACCCCGAGGGAAGTGCCTCGGCCGGGTTCACGCCTACGCTCGCCACGGGGAAGGTCACGGTGACAAGGCCCGAGTCGCCCACAAGCAGATCACTGGGTCCTTGGTTCACGGCAACCACACGTAACGTCAAGGTCTCGCCCTGCGTCGGCATGGCACTACCCGAGCTCGAGGTCACACGCAAATCGTTCATCGCAACATCTGAGCGACGACACACCGCCGGTCCGAACACAGATAGTTCACTCGTGGTCACGTTGACGGTGGCGTCGGCCCGCAGTGTAAACGTCGCGGGAATACGGTCAACGACGGTGGTGGTGGAAAGCACGCGCACCGTGTTGATCACCTCGATATTGGCGCCCTTGCCCACACTGCCAAGCAGACATGTCACATAGGAGCCGGTGGTGTTGAGCACGCAGGGAGCGCCGTTGGAGACAAAGGCACGAATGAAAGAAACGCGCGTCAGGTCGAGCGTTTGCACAAGGACCACATTGGAGGCGGAGTTGGGACCCTTGCCGGTCACAATCGCACGGTAATTGTACAGGTTGCCGGCGCACACAATGCCGTCAAGTGCCGTGTTGTTGGTTGCCGTCATGGTGATGACCGCCGACGTCAAGTCAATGGTACGGCTCGTGGTGGTGATTGAGTTCTGACTGCTGTTCTGGTCGAGTGACTGCGAAGCGGACGCCGAAAAGGTGATGCTGACTACGCTCGCGGCGAGACCCACATCAAAGCCAAAAGTGAGGTTCTGGAAGACGGTGTAGGCGGCGCTCACTTCAAGCGAGTCGGCCAGACACGACAAACGACCGACAACAGCGCTGCAGTCAAATCCTGACGCACCCGGGCCCGAAATATGGATACGACCAGTGTCCATGGCAAACACACCGGTACTCAGCACCGCAGCAAACTCAATGCCAAACGCCGGCGAGGGTCCCACGTTACGGAAACGCACCATGGGTACAAAGAGACTATTGCTGTCGCTGAGCAGTGCCACCGATGAAATCTGGTTACCGTCCTCGTCGATGGCCTCCAGTTGAATGGACGATTGATCGACTTCCAGGTCGGCCACAGCCACAACCGAGCCAGTCTCGGTAGCACTCCAGTCGGTCGCGGTGGCGTCGTACAGAGTGGTCGAGACGGGCAGGGCCACCGTCGCAGCAGTCGTAATGGTGGGCGACGGGGGCGCATTTGCCTCAGACAGGGGCTCGTAGTTGACGGTGATGACACGAGAGGCGCTGCTCGCAATGGTTCCAATAGAGGTACACACCACCGGATTTGAGGTAGTCACACATGAGAACTCGCCGACCGAATATGACACGGAAGACAGATTGAAAGAGGGATCAAGCGTGATGCTGACCGTGACCACATCGGTGATGATGGCAGGTCCGCCATTGCCAACGGTGACAGTGAACACAATAAGACCGGGACTCTCCGTGACAAATTGCTTCGAGCCAGCGCCAGTGTACACTCCCGCAACAGTCGTGTACAGATCGACATTAGGACGACCCGAAAGCGCCACTACACGTCCCGTTTTGCTGTTCGCTCCTGGTTGTCCAATCACCAAGTCAAGTGTCTACGAAATTTAATAACAACGTTGCAAAATCAGTAAGAATTTATTATTATATTAAATTATTATTATTATTATTATTATTATTATTATTATTATTATTATTATTACTATTATTATCATTATTATTAAAAATTCTTACTTGACTGCTGCTGGAGAGATCGTCCAGGTAGACGCCGTTGGAGAGGGAGTAGCCAAAAAGACCGTTCGCAAGGTTACCCGTGATCGTCTGAGTGGCGGTCGTGGCAAGACCGGTGGGCGAGGCAGCGCCGAGGTAGATAAAAACCTTGCCGAGACCGCTGCTGGCGTACGGCGCACCCACCACCAGGTCCATGATGCCGTCCTGGTTGGTGTCGATGTGTGCAAGAGAATAGCCAAAGCGACCGGACGAGTCCGATCCGGAGAGGGTGGTACCAGCGGAAAGCCTCAGCGAAGTGGCACCCGATCGTTCACGGCCATAGTAAATGGTGACCTTGCCGGTCTCGGGTGCACCGTTGGTGAAGAAGGGCGAGCCGACAGCGAGATCGGGGTACGAGTCACCATCAAAGTCGGCAACATGCAACGACATGCCATAACCGGCGCCCATTTGAGAGCCGTCGCCGCGCCAGAGGCGTGCATTGCCGCTCGCCGAGGCACGCACCTCAACGTAGCCGGCATACGACGAGACGTACGAGGCACGCGGTGCGCCCACGACAAGATCCATGGCGTCGCTGCGAGAGCTTGCATCCGTTGTAAAGTAGCCCTTATCCATGGCCTGGCCATAGTAGATGTTGTTGGTATGATCGCCTGACGGCGGCGACACGACAGTGCGACCCGCACCGGTATTGCCGGCACCCATGTTGTTGTTGGTGCCAAACTCGGTGTAGCCCTGCGACGAGCCGCCCTCCTGGCCGACTGACGAGACAACGAGGGAGCCGTCGCTGTTAATGAGTGTAGCACTGCCAAATCCATTGTAGGCGTAGCGATTGGTCGAAGCAAGGTCACTGACGGTACCGGGAAACGAGGCGCCACCGGCAACGGAGTAGGCGCGACCGTCGTCGCTCGATTGACACGACGACGAAAAGCCGTAGTCGACGGTGGCGGTACCCTCGGCGAAACCCTGAACGCGAACCTTGAGTTCCTTGTTGGTGACACCTGTGATCTCAATCCATTCGTCGCAGGGACAGCCAGTGCCCGTCTCAATGAAGGGACAGTAATGACCACTGTACTTGTAAGAGACGCCGTCGTAGCTGACCGTGTCGTGCTGACAGTGCGGCTGCGACGACGGTGCCGAGTTGACACAGTAGTTGCACAGCCAGTTGGGAATGGCATAGCCGCCCGGAGGCAAGTTGTTCGTCTAAAATGGATGCATTTGGTGAGCTCACAACAACAACAAAAAAAAAATGTTCCGTTTTAACAATGATCATATTTTCATACTTGATAGTAGCCGACAATGCGCTTGACGGTGCTGTCGGTAATGTCTTCAAGGTAGGTGTCAATATCGACGCCGCCGAGCGCCTTCATGCGCACAAAAACATCCTTGCGGTTGATGGGAATGATACCAACATCGATCCAGGCATTCAAGGCGATGAAGCTGGTAAAGGTACCGGTGCCTGACGAGCACTCGGAGCCCCAGTTGAACTCGGAGTCACTTGAACCGCCGCCTTCCGGTGCAAAGATGCGGCCATCGTCAGACGAGCAGCCTGCCGCGCTAATGAGCAGATCATCGTACGAGTCGCCGTTGATGTTGCCCAGCGCCAGGTTTCGCCCAAAGTACGAGCGGTACTTGCAGGTGATGTCGCCATTGAGCGTTGGACCCACCGTTGCCTCAGGCTGCACAGCAACTCCCGGGTCTGTGACATCCTGGTACACATACACACGTCCCATCCATGTCTCCGAGTCGGTCGGGCTCGTTCCGGCCGAGCCGGAGTAGTTGGGCGCACTAACAACAACTTCCAGAAAGCTACACAACGTACAAAGGGAGAGAGAGAGAGAGGAAAAAAAAAAAAAATCAGTGACGAAGTGGCTCGTACGGCATCTACAGATGATGTCAGGTGTTGTTCGAGTACGGAATACACCCGTAGAGTGTGCTACGCCGGTGTTGAGGCGACAAGACACGCCCACAGAGCGGTAGTAAGGCGGAAAGTGGATACGGACGACGACAGGTCAAAAAAAAAAAAAAGGCTCTTTTCTCTTTTTGGTTTCCCATTGTGAACAAAGGACACTGAGCTCTCAGTAGGTGTGTACAGCGTTAAACAAGAATGAGGCGAAAAGCGGGGGCGCGGGCAGGGAAAAGACGGCAAAACAGGACGGATGCAAAGCATTTCTGATTTCTCTCTCTCTCTCTCTCTCACTCTCTCTCGAGAGAGAGACGATTTTGATTGCGTTTTTTTATTTCTTACTTTGCAGTGCCGGTGACTTGCCCGACAACGATGGACGAGCCGTAGAGAGAGTCGGCTTGGCTTCCGTCATGGCTCCACAGAGGCGAAGCGAGATTGTCCTGAAGGACTCCGCGAGAGCCTGTCGCAAAGAGCGCCAGCACGCCCGCTGCAACAATCAAGAGTCGCATAGGGACAGAAGAAAGGAAAAGAGAAAAATTGATCAGTTGTGTCTTTGGAGTTTGAAGTTTTAAACTTCTGATGATACCGCGAGACACACAGGCCCGAAATGGAACAAAAGGAAAGCGGTGTTATCCATGACGTCAATTCGAGAGAAATATTGCCTCTGCGACTCTTTTTGCCCCCGTATCATATCATATATAGCTATTAACTCCAATTAGGAGCTATTGGTTGCAGATTGAGGGCCAGACGAAGAGGAAGTGAAAAAAGGGAACGATGATCAGAACTTTCAGAAGAGTTGAGCCTCATTTTTATTCGTCCCCCTGCGCCGACCATGGTAGCACGTCGTGTTTTTATGGCCATCATAGCTGCCGCCATGATCAGCAGTGTCTGTGGACAAGCTTGCTCAACGTACACGACATGCGATACGTGTCTGGGACAGGTAAATAGTGAGTGTGATCTCTCTCTCTCTCTCTCTCTCTCGCGCGCTCTCTGCGCTCTCTCTTTCGCTTCCTTCCATCTCCCGTGGCACTTCTTCTCTCCCTCCAATCCGCATATACTAACCCCCTCGGTGTGCTACCATTGATGACTCGTGCGACGCCCATTAGGCCTTGCGACAGTCAGAATGCGACGAGTTCTTCTTTCGTTTTTTTTTTCTCGTCCTTTCATCCTCTACCGCCCCTTGTTTTCAATATGTTCTGTGTCGTACGTCCTGGCATGTTGCGGACGTTGTGAGGGAGAGACGAAGGCAAAGCAGAGTCTTTCTTTTTTGCTCAGAGAAGTCGGGAAACGATTCGCGGAAA
>CALSCP010002390.1:40445-53402 GCA_943704425.1 Ministeria vibrans ATCC 50519
TTCTTTTTTTTTTTTTTTTTTTTTCTCTTCTCTCTGGTCATAATTTCATCTGCTGCCATGTCGAAAGTGGACGTTGCGCACCGTGCTGCTGCTCTGAGTGGGGCTCTTGATGGGTGTTTTGTGTGCTGCGTGTCTTTCGTTGTCCGCCGTCTCATGTCTTGTCTCTTGGGCAGGTCAACACGGCCACTTCACCCAACTCCGTTTGTGGCTGGTGCGTCACCAGCACAACCGCCTACTGCTCGAGCTCTTCGTCGGGATGTGTCTCGTATGAAGACTACAAGGTACGCACGACGCAAGAGAACACGATAATGAGAATGCATAATCATCACCTTACCTGTCTGTGTTATGATGATGGGTCACACAGGTGAATGGCGTCGCCGGCAGCACTGTCGCCGTCACGGCCAACGACACCGCTCTGGAAGCCTACCCGCAAGAATTCAATGTCTACTTGCGCAAGCGTACGACTACCATACTTGTTTGTTTCGTTCTTTTTGTTTTGCTCCGTTTCTAAAAAGTCTTTTTGTCTTTGTCTTTTTTTTTGTCTTCATAATAATATTAATAATAATTATTATTATTTTCTTATTCCTAAATATTTTCTTAATTTCTTCTTCTTCTTCTTCTAATTATATTCTTTTTGTAGACGAACCTGTTTCGCTGACAATTAGTGTCAAGAGTCAGGGATGCAAGAAACTCGACTTGTACTACCTGATGGATTTGTCGCAGTCGATGCTCAACGATAAAAACACACTGGAGAGTCTGGCGACGGATCTGTCAAACAAAGCGACAGAGTTGTGCGAGGCAGGCTGTCCCGGCGGTGCACCCGCCGACTGTGTCTCGCTTGGCTTTGGCTCCTTCATTGACAAGCCCATCTCGCCCTTTGGCTACTGGACACAAACGACCAACGAGGCGCTTACGGGCCCGCTTCCTGGTCTGCCATTCTTCGAGACGTCGTCGCCTGCATGGGACTACGTCTGGCGTAACTCTGCGCCTCTTCTGGCCGCCAACAGTGGTGGTACGGATGCATTTCGTCTTGGTGTGAGCAACTCGGAGACACGTGAGAACATAGACCAGCCCGAGTCGGGTCTGGAGGCGCTTTTGCAAGTGGCCGCGTGCGACACCGAGGTCGGCTGGCGCTCC
Organism: Ministeria vibrans ATCC 50519; assembly: GCA_943704425.1. Classification (NCBI taxonomy): domain Eukaryota; class Filasterea; order Ministeriida; family Ministeriidae; genus Ministeria; species Ministeria vibrans. Next base: position 41,583 of record CALSCP010002390.1, read on the forward strand.
GATGCGCGACGCATTGTTTTTTACGCGTCCGACGCTGACTTTCACATTGCTGGCGACGGCGCACGTGCCGGTATTTACGCCAAAAATGATGGTACTTGCTACGTCACGTCGCCCAGTGGCACCGACACAGTCAAGAACCGCGAGATTGACGCTGCCAGCATTCGCCAGGACTACCCCTCCATCAGTCAATTGAGTCAGTCGCTCATTGGCTCGAACATTGTGCCCATTTTTGCCTACAAGGAAACGACCCTCCTTGCCGAGGCCAAAAACTCCCTCGTCTATCCCAACCTTGTGACTCAGCTAGGCTTTGGTTTCCACGGTCAGCTCGCCGAGTCGTCGGGCAACGTTGTGGCGCTTCTCGAGTCCGCCTACGCCTCCATTTCAACAACCATTCGTTTGGAGACTCAACGCAACGGCAACGAGGCGCTTGTCTCGTCCATTTCGCCGTCGCAGTTTACCAACATTGCAACGGACGTGGTATACTCCTTCACCGTCACCCTTGAGTACGACGGCACCACCGCCTACGGCACCAATCTTCCCGTGGTCTTCACGCCCCTCGGCTTTAACCAGGTGACCGTGCACGTGACCACTCAGCCCGACGCCACCTGCTCCTGTGCTTCCAACTCCGACTACTGTCCCGCCCTTCACTGTGGCAACAGCGGCTCCTGCGAATGCGGCAAATGCACCTGCCCAACGGGCTCCTCGGGGGACAATTGTGAATGTTCCAACGATGTCACTCCCTGTCGCCAGGGCCAGACCACTTGTGGCGGTCGTGGTGTCTGTGAGTGTGGCGTATGTGTCTGTGATGCGGTAAGCGGAAAAACGATTATAATAATATTATTATTATTTTATTACTTTTATTAATTTTTCTTTTTGTTTCGTTTGGTAGGGTTTTACCGGTCAATTTTGTGACTGTTCCACCGCATCGTGTCCCACGTCGCTGACGGCGCTCGGAGATTGTTCAGGCAATGGAATTTGTGAGTGTGGTACTTGCAACTGTACCAATGGCTACACTGGTTTTGACTGCAGTTGCCCACCAAACGACCCGTCTCAGCAGTGCAACGCGACCATTTGCGGCAATTTTGGTGCATCGACGGGCTTTTGTGCGACGGCGTCGGGCCAGTGCAACACGCAACAGTGCGAGTGTGTGTCCGGCTGGCAAATAGACAGCAATGGTGCGTGTTCGTGCCAGCTACTCCCTTGCCCTCTTGGTCCCAACGACCAACCGTGTAACTCTCAAGGTACCTGCGGCTGTGGTGGGCTTTGTCAGTGCAACGCTGGCTGGACCAGTACCGCGGCGAATGCTGCGGACGGAAGCTGTGACTGTGATTCGACTGCGGTGTGCCCGAGCGACGAAAACGGACTCGAGTGTGGCGGCATTGGTACGTGCAACTGTGGCACGTGCGAGTGTCCGCAGGAATACGAGTTGCCTGCAAACTCAGAAGACCCCAGCTATGCATGCACCTGTCTGAACACAGAGTGCCCCTCGTCGGCAACCGCCGAGTGTTCGGGCCATGGTAACTGTACGTGCGGCGTGTGTGTGTGTGAGGCGGGGTTTGCCGGCTCAGACTGCTCGCAGCCTTGCAACGTGGGTGGTTCGTGCCCCGTCGACAGCGTGAGTGGTCTCGACTGTGGCGGCGCATCGCAGGGCACGTGCAACACTGAGTGTTCGTACTGTGTGTGCGAGCGTGATTGGACCGGTGCCGCTTGCAACTGCTCGGAGGCCCAGTGTCTGTCGGTGACGGCGGGCGAGTGCAGTGACCACGGCAGTTGTGTGTGTGGCGCATGCGAATGCGACGCAGGCTATGGCAATGCGGCCGAGGGATGCCGCTGTGACCTGTCGACGCCCTGCCCGACGACGGCATTGGGCGCGTGCGATGGCTCGCTGCACGGTAGGTGTATTGTCGGCGACTATGACAGCGACGGCCGCTTCCAATGTGGCTCTTGCGAGTGTCTCACCGGCTGGAGCGGCACCTTCTGCAACTGTTCGACTGCGTCGTGTCCCGTCGACTCGGATGGTATTGAGTGTGGACCGCAGGGCACGTGCAACGGCTGTGGCGAGTGCGAGTGCAACTCGGGCTGGTCACTGAGTGAGTCTGAGGTGTGTGACTGCGAGGACAACGCGCTGTGCGGCGGTGTGATCACGGTCAACGGCACACAGGTGGACTGTAACGGCCGCGGTTCTTGCCAATGTGGTATCTCCTGTGAATGCGTCAAGCCTTACAGCGGCTCCAACTGTGAACTGTGTGACTCGGACCTGGCTGCAACACTCAACACAACGTGTCCCAACGACGTGTGTTCGTCGATTTTGTCGTGCGAAACGTGTGCGCAAAACAGCCTTTGTGGCTACTGCGTGACTCTGGGTGCGTGCTATACGCTGACGGAAATTGGTAGCGTGTGTGCGGGTGGCACGACGGCGCTGAGCGGCTCGGAGACGAGTAACTGTGTGACGACGGGCAAGTCGCTATCACAGGAAGCCAAGGTGGGTATTGCGGCGGGCGTGGCTGGCGCCATCATCGGCATTGGGCTGTTGTGCATTGTTATTTTCAAGCTGGCACAGGTTGCGGCAGACAAGCGAGAGTGGAAGGAGTGGGAGAAGCAGCGCGGACGGGCCGCCTGGTCGTCGAACGGCAACCCGCTCTTCCAGCCCAACACCAAGGAATTTGACAATCCCCTCTTCCAGAGCAAGACACAGAAGGCCTCGAGAAAGTCGAGTTTGTACCATTCGCAATCACCTACGGCGCCTGAAGCAGTGGAGCAGAGTGACTTGTGAACAAATGATGGAGCTCAAGCAGCGAGAGAGAGATGGAGAGAGAAACCTTTTATTCATGCAGTATACACGATATTTTTTTCTACTTTAATTATTCATTTTCTCGATGCTGTAATGAAGAGAAAGCCATTGTTGCTTGGCATGTTGATATTTGTATGCGCGGCCGCGGTGTTTACATTTTACGATGTGGCTGAGATAGCTTCCGATTCCGTGCGACGTGTGACATCTCGTCGCTTTGCGATCATTGTGTCCACCCCAGACAGACTCATGTGCCAGTCTCGATTTCTGGTGAGAAACGGAGCATTGAGCGTGTGCGTGTGTGAGAGTGAGAGAGGGAGACTCCACACGCACACAGACAGACAGAGGCCACTGACTGTCGCATGCTCCCGTTCAGAAATCAATGAGTCTGTACGCCCACCAACACAATCGGACGCTTGTCGTGCCAGCACTGACTAAAGGTCGGGCGACCGCCTCCTCTGTCAAGCGTCCCGACGTGTACCGTGCCTTCTCAGCCCGAAACTACCCGTGGGACATCCACACGGTGTTTGCGTCGCCTGTGATGGCTCCTCGCGAATTTGCCGACTTGGCCGGGAACGACAACGACAACGACAACGACGACGACGACAGCAACAACAACAACAACACAACGACGACGACGACGACTCTGAAAGCCTTTCCTCCTTGAAAATTACCACCATCACGTTGAGCAAAGGTGACAAGTAAGTTTTGCAGTGAGTGACTTGTCTTTGTTCGTTTACTCTCTTCTTTGTCTCTCTTTTCACTCGCAGCTGTGATGTGAACGCCTATGAGACACTTCTTCCGAGTCCTTGTCGTCACGAATCCATTTACCAGTACTCTGTCGACAAGTGCTACTCCTACTGCACCAAAAGGGGGGTATGAGAGTACTATGAGCGATGAGTGAGTTGCGTCTGACCACTCTTACTACGCCCATCGAATAGGTCGATCAACTGGCCATGTACATGCGGTTCCCTTTCCTCGACGACACACCAGCGCTCGCGTTCTACATTGAAGTGTCCATGCCTCCGCCTTATCCGATACGAATGTACCCGTTGCTGCCAAACCGGCACTACCGCGAGTGTGCGGCGCACCTGAGCAACCACCCAGCCTTTGTGCAGGGAGAGGGGGGGCATGTTGTGGCACGTGTGCGCGCTGGACGCATGCTCAACGAGCTGCAGCGCCACCAACACTTATTACAGCCTCACGGGGGCCACGACGAGATGTGGACAGCCGAGCGCCAAGTGGCGCTTGAGAGTCACGTCAATGCTGTGTTTGATAAACTGCATCGTCACCTGGCGCGCCATGCGACGCCACCCGTGTCCTGCGTGCTTCTCTCGGACTGGGACCACTTCCCGTGTGTCATCAGCGGCAAGGCAGACGAGCTTATTGCACAGCCCCGCGAGGCACTCATGAACGTGTCGTTTGGCGAAGAGTGCGACAGCCCCGACCTGCGCGCCCACAGTCAAGGCGCGCTTGTCATGGCCTCCATTGCCCGTCACATGCGCACTCTCCACCAGTCATGTCTTGCAGGCTCTCTTGCCTTTTACAGTTCCCACTGTGCGCCCCAGCTCAAAGCGTTGGGTCCCGTTTACGACTCTAACAGTACGACTAGTGTGCATGGCAACTGTGTTGTGTAGTCGCGAGTGATAATCGCCCTTTTGTAGTTATTGTGACAATGATGGATGCCGAGTGGCTCAGGACCGCAGATCGGTCGTTTCATACGTCGCGCAAGAGCTGCTGGACAATGATGGTTGGTGATAAGTCCAAGATGAGATCCATGTCTCTGTAAGTAATTAATGAAGAATCCGTAAATCTGTATTATTAATAATGGGCTGTGTTGTGTTCTTCTTCTAATAATTATTAATTATTAATTGAGTTTGGGGGTTAGAGTATGATGCGGTTCAGTCATTTGAGCTTTGACGTGAGTCTTTGTGGCTTTGGGCGGCTGCTGAGCACAATGTGTTTGTTTGATTGTTCTTGTGTTTGTTATTGTAGTGTTTTGTGTCACTTTTGTGTGTGAATGTTTTGTTTTGTTATTGTTCGTGATTGTTTGTTTTTGATATGTGTGTTGTCTTGGAATTTGTTCTTTGGTGTTGCTTGTAATATCCTCTTGTGTGTGTTTTTGTTTGATGTGTGTGTGTTGAGGATCGCGATGTATTCCGAGTGGGCCCCATAAGCTGCTTGAGTATGTGTTAAACGTCTGAAAACAATCGTAAAGTTCATGTTTTGGGTTAGAGTATATACTTTATATTTTGCACTTTGTACTCCGTAGTCGCTAGTCTCGAGTCCGTACCGACGGCTGAGTGGGAAGTGCTAAGTACACTTTTGTTATCAAACGAACAAATTATAAAACGTCAAAATTCAAATAAATTTACTCTCCACCACAACCGACAAGGAACAGTAACGCAATCCTACTGCCCCCCCCACACACACACCCTAGTCCCTACTGATCCTTGCGCCGTCTAGAAATGGAAGTGTGTCGACGATTGAGCGTTCAAAACAGCGCAGGATTTGCTCCTCTGCTCAGCGAGGAGCACACGGTCGAGTCCATCGTCGCCTCTGCTAAAGAGTAAGTGTATGTTGTGGTCTTTGTCATGTGTGCGGTGTGTCTTCAACACTAATTCGTCATTTTTCGTCGACACAAATTCAAAAAAAAAATTCAAAAAAACCGCTCATTGTCAAAATGGCACACTCGCTTTCATTTCCTATGCTGCCGTGTCCAACTGGGCATGCATTGATATTCCTGTCGATGTACATCCAAGCGGAATCGCGCGGCGTGTCCTCAACCTCTCCATTTACGTTCCGTTCGTGTTCGCGACAGAGCCCTTGAAAGTGCGCAGTCGTACAAATCGTATGTGGAGCAGGCGTTGGAGGCACTGACGCCCGAGAACATGGACGGCGAGGTGCAGCTCTTCTCCACCAAGGTAGGCGGTGCAGCAAGGCTCTGTGCAGTGTCATCGCCTGAGCGTTTGTTTGCGCCATAGGAACATTTTGCTAAGCTCAAGTTCAACTTCACCGAAATGGAGACCAAGCAGGGGTTTATGCAGCATCTTGCAAACGACAAGGAGAATGGCCGGGTGGCCGGCATGCCCGAGGTGAAGCAGCTCGAGGAAGTGACGCAGCGCGAAAAGATGCAACTCAAAGCAATCAAGAACAAAAACGAAACACTGCGTCAACAGATTGTGTTGTTGGCCAATTCGGTCGCGCAAGGTACAAACAAAATAGAAACAATTATATTGGAGTAAAAAGGCTCTTATTTTAATTGTTGTGCGTGCGTGCGTGCGTGTGGATAGATCAAGAGGCGATTGCACAGGCACGTCAGATGCTCGAAGAAAAGCTGGCGCAGATGGAACAGGACCAGCGCGAAATCGAAACGCTCTCGGACGCACAGCAGTCCGCACCCGAGAAACTGTTTGTCGCCGACACGGAAATCACTCTTAGCAATGCGCAAGCTGTACGTTTGACAAACGATTATATTAATATAATTATTATTGATGTTTTTTTTTCTCTTTTTTTGTTTTCGTGTGTTTCTTTAAAACAGGTTTTGGATGAACAACTCAATGAAATCGCACAGCTGAAACAACGCCAGAGCGAACTGCACTTGCATAAGTCTACACACGAGTCAACGCTCTCTTCACTTGCAGATCACAGTGAGACGGTGCGCTCTCAGCTCGAAACCGCTCAGAGACAGCTCAATCAACTTTTGGGTGATCCTTCAAACGGTATTTATAATATAATTATATATAATAGTTGTCTCAATCAATCAATCACACTGTTGTTTTGGATAGTGAGCGAGGGACGTGTTGAGAAGGAACGCAAAGCACACGAATGGGCCACTGAAATGGAACGGGCAATGGAATCACTGAGTGGCATCAAAATTATTGCGACAACGGATGAGACAAGCGCAACCGCTGAGAGTGCATCGTCTTTTGTCGTTGAGTTTGGGGCGGCTGAGGGTGCTTTGCAATTGCTCTTTACTGATACGCAACTGACTGATGCAAAGGTTGGAAAAGTCGATTAGTTCTCCTGCGTCTTTCTGAATTTTCGAATCGTTTTTTTTTTCAGTTGCTCAGTCCCCCTCTGAATGTTTCTGACATTTTCCAATATGCTCTGCGCACCCAAAATGTCCCCTTTCTGTTGCGTGAAACAAAACAGCGCATCTCAAATTATCAGTCGCTTAAACGCGAAATTGATCAGCTCAGTGAGAGTTTTGCCATTGTGACGAATCTACTGAGAAACGAAGTTACAGTGACATTTGGCGGAAAAGACAGGTAACAGAGTGAGAGCGACGAGATGAGCCGTAACTGACCCGGTTTGCTATGCACAGTGGAATTGAGTGTGTGTTGAAAGTGGGAATGGACTATCCTCTGGCGCACAGTGGTGTCACCCTTCAGTCGGTCGATGATCGGTTTGGAGTGACGCGCGAGCACATTACCGTACGAGAGAAGGGAGAGAGTGAGAGAGAGAAAGAGATGGTTGTCATTAACGGCCGTGGTGTGTAGGAGATGGCTGGTGCACCACGGACCGTTGAGGAGTGGGTGACTGCGCTGCATGCGAGCTACATTGAAGCTGCGTCCTGTCAATAAACGTAATAATGGGAAAGGAAGATTTTTTTAGATTTGCGAAATGCGTGGCTTATTCAACTTTTTAAAAGGATTTTGAATTTGTTGAACAAAGTATAGCCTATTAATTATTGCTAGGACTTCGGAGTTGCATAGAGTACGTTATTTGTTATAATAAATTGAAATTGCAAGATGCCTCATATTCAAGAGTCATAATTAGTATTAAGATAACTCAAAAGACTAAAGACATCAAATCATCAATCATTACAGTTTTGTTACGACATCTTTCGTACGTAACCCGCCCTTTGAATTACTTGTCATCTTTGAGCATTCCATGCTCTGTCACCTGACTTTGGTTCTTCTGACTTTTGCGGTCACAGGTACAAAAAAACACGACAGGTCACTTATCAGACCTCAATACTCTCCCTACTCGCTTCTTGATCCGCCTGCCTCTCTGCTGTGGTTGATCTTCGACATTCTCCACGGCAATATCGCCCATCCGATCACTACACGCGCGGCTACGTTCAAATCCCCAAAAAAAAAAAAAAAGTGCTGTTGGTGTCGCGTCTCCACTGCTCGCCATTGCGCGCCTCTGTCGTCACCCACTGCCCTCGGAAATCACCCCTTGTCTTAGTTCCACCGATGCAGCCCGCTCTGGTCCCTGTCGCTGCCCTTCCCGTCCCTTCCGAAGCAAAAGTAGCAGTCGTGGTGGCATCGCTTATCATTCGCCCACACACAACACACACACACACTATCCCTCTCCCTCTCGCCCCCCACCCGTGCCCACACACACCCAACACCATTCTTCTCCATGCCCATTTCGCCATGACGGGCTCTGTCGTCACACAATCAGACGTCTCATTCTTTTCTTTTTTTTTTTTTTTTTAAAAAAATCATTCCTATTCAACGTCTTTTTTTTTTTGGTTTGTTTGTTGAATATAGCAAATGCAATTGGACCGGGTGACCTGATGATTGTGGGCGGTGATCTGCGCCAAAACGTGATTGCGCTGGTGACAACAACGGTGATTCCGTCGGGCACAACCATCTCCATCACGACCAAAGGATGGGACTCCACAACCAACTCCTTTCTGGCCAACTCCGGCACGACTGCCTCCGGCCAACTGCCGGAGGGCGGCAACACCCCTCCTTGGTACATCGTCACGTCGGTGGACACTTCACAAATGACCTTCAACGCCGACCAGGACCAGATTCTTGTCTTCATTGGTTCCGAGCAGGCGCCTTCCTTCATCTGCGGCTGTGCCTACGGCAGCAGCTGGACCAACGCCGTCGATGCAATGACGTCCGCACTACCCTCGGGGCTTGAGGAAGGCACGACCGCCCTGGATTTTTCTCAGAACCTCCAGGGATTCGCCTACGACGGCGTCACGTCGACCAACCGTGCACAAATGCTGTCGCGTCTCTCAAACTCGGCCCAGTACAGTACATTCGCGTCGACAGCGGGTGGCGTCGACATTGCCTCTTTGCTCTCTGCCAAGTTTCCCTTCTTTAACCCCGACGACTTTTTCACGGTGCCTGTGCCGCTGCCCACAGGCGCCCCACTTCCCGGCCTGTTGCCCGCCGGCGACTTTGCACCGGTCGCCATCGTCACGGGCACCAACTCCATGGTGACCATCTTCTGTCTCAGTGAATGGCCCTCCACCGAGAGTGTCTTTTTTACTACACGTGGTTGGTCGAGTCTGGGCGACCAGCAGGGTGAATTTCGCGCTGGTGGACCCTTCGTCACCGTATCGCCCTCGACGAACATTGCCGCCGGCAGCGTCGTCTCTGTCGACCTTGCCGCACTCGGTGTCATTGTCCCTTCGACTGGTGGTCAGCTCTTTATGGGTCAGGGCGAGGCGAGCTACCCCAAGTTTCTCTTTGGTCTCAAAATGACCAATACAGGGGCGTGGGATGGTGCGTCGACGAGCGCCACGACGTCCGCCGAGCCCGATCAGGTGGCGTCGACCAGCACGGGTCTGGTCATTGGGACGGGTCTGTATGCGTCGTACGCGGGCATCACAGACCTTGCCAATCCCATTCCCGCCATCTTCTTTCCGTCCAACTGGGCCGTTGGGAACACTCCCTTTAGCGACATTGGCTCGCCTCCCTTCGAAGTCATCGACGGTCTCTTTACGCCAATAGCGACCTTCACCGTCTTGGGCACGACACAGGGGCCGCCATCGCCCACCACTAATCTGTTCCCGGTCGAGGTGCAGCCAGTGTTGCAGCCGGGCGACCTTGCCGTTGTGGGCCTGAGCTCAAGTGGCTCGCCCATCGTTGCCATCTTCACGACGGTGTACATCCCCTGCGGCACTCGCATTGGCATCACTAACCGTGGTTGGCTTGCCGACCAATCGGGCTTTGAGCTCAACAACTTTGCCGAATGGGAGTCGCCCTTTATCTTTCGCGAGGCGGTCGAGGCGCACACGCTCTTTAACGTGTCGCTTGTCGAGCTCGAGCTCACCATGCAGCAGATGGGCGACCAACTGTTCCTTTTCCAGTCGTCGCTCGACGCCCCGTCATTCATCTACGCCTTTGGTTGGGGCACCGGCACCGCCTGGTCGGGCGCCGTCGACGCGTCCACATCGGCCTTGCCCACTCAGCTGGCCTCGACCAACGCGTACGTGTGGGTCAGTAGCGACTTGCCTATCTATGCTTATGTGGGTTCGTACTTTCCGAGCGAGGAGCGCACTCCGTTGCTCAACGACATTGCAATGCCCTCCAACTTTTTTGGCATTGCCTCGACCACCTTTGACATTTACACCAGTATCAGCATGGCACTGTCGAGTCCTCCCATCAACCCACCGCCGGCGCATACTCCCTACGAGTGTCCGCCCATCACGTCCGCACAGGTTCCCACCACACAGGCGCCTGAGACCACCCATGCACCCGAGACGACCGTCCTTGTCGCGCCCAGCTCGCAATACCCCGTCATTTCCGCGGCACCAGCACCGGCCACTGACGGCGAAGTTCGTCTCATTGGCGGCACATCACCCATGAACGGTCGTCTCGAAGTGTCGTACAACGGTACGTGGGGATCCGTTTGCGACGACGGCTTCAGTTCCGTCTCGGCAAGTGTGGTCTGTCGCCAGCTCGGCTTTGGCTACGACGGTGCGGTTGTGCTGGGTCACGACAGTTCCGCCCAGACTGTGCCCGACATGGTGTGGTCGCCGCTTCAGGCCGGCAACATTTGGCTGGACCAGGTGTCGTGTGCGCCCGAGGTGCTCACCATCGACGAATGCTTCCACAATCCCTACGGCGTCACCGACTGCAGCCACGCCGAAGACGTGGGTCTCGAGTGCCCGCCTCTTCCGCCGCGCACCATCAACTCGGCCGAGACCACACAAATTCCCTTTACCACCTGGGTCGCCACGACCCAGCTGCCCGAGACCACCCAGCTGCCCGAAACGACCGTTCTCGGCACCACCATCATTCCAGGTCCCGCACTGCCCACTGGCATTGTGGTCAACCTCAACTGGTGCCTCTTTATCATCTGCAACCCCAGCGGCAACAACCTTGTGACGACCATTCAGCCGGGCGACACGGTCACCTGGACGGTGAGCGATGCCTTCACGCACACCGTCACGTCGACGTCGATGCCGTCGCTGTTTGCAAGTGGTGACCTCACAAATAGTATGTCCTACTCGCACACCTTCTACGACGTGGGCGTCTACCCCTACAACTGTTTCTACCACACGACGCTCATGCAGGGCGTCATCATTGTTGCAGTCGAGACAACACAACTGGGTGTCGCGGAGACCACACAGTTGTTTGTCCCTGAGACAACCCAGCTTGCCGTTGCTGCTCCCGTCACCACGGTGGTGGTGCCCGCTTTCGTCGCTCAAACTACGCAGGCCGATCCCATTTCCGCGGCACAGACCACAGCTGCGCCTGTAGTGGTGGGTGCCGAGACAACACAAGTTGTGGTGGCCGTGCAAACTTCCGCTGCCCCCGCCGTGGCAGTCGAGACTACTGTGGAAGCCGCGATTGTCACTTCTGCTGTCGTTGTTTCTCATGCAACTACTGTTGTTCCTGCTGTTGTGCCTGCTGTCACCAGTGCTGCTCCTGCTGTAGCAGTGCAGACCTCTGCTGCAGTGAATGCGGTAGTAGCCACAACTGTGGTGGCTCCTGTCGTTCAGGAGACAACACAGGCAGCTGTGGTTGTGGCTGAGACAACCCAGGCAGCTGTGGTTGTCGCTGAGACGACTCAAGCAGCTGTGGCTGTCGCTGAGACGTCTCAAGCAGCTGTGGCTGTCGCTGAGACGTCTCAAGCAGCTGTGGTTGGCGCTGAGACGACTCAGGCAGCTGTTGTTGTCGCTGAGACGACTCAGGCAGCTGTGGTTGTCGCTGAGACGACTCAGGCAGCTGTTGTTGTGGCGGAGACGACTCAGGCAGCTGTTGTTGTGGCGGAGACCACGCAAGCAGCTGTCGCAGCTGCTGAGACCACGCAGGCAGCTGTCGCAGCTGCGG
>CALSCP010002390.1:66715-81761 GCA_943704425.1 Ministeria vibrans ATCC 50519
TGCAATTGTTTTCATAACTCTGGAAAAGAGAGAGAAAGAGAGAGGGTGAATGAAAACAATCACCAACCTACCTTCCAACAGGTTCCGTGGCTTCCTTTCGCATTGACGAGATTCCGTTGTTTCTCGACGCCTTTCAGTCGGGATTGTATGCGCTGGAGCTGTTCACATCGTCCAAGGCAGTTGCTCTTGTGCCTGTCTCGAAGCAAGACGAAAAGGACACTGTGGTCTTGTTTGCAAGCACCTTTATCGCCTTAAACTTTCCATCCTTCTGCGACATTGTCGAGTCGCAGCTGCAACTTCTCTTTGCGCGCATCGTCGACTCGCCTGCGCTCCTCATGATTCCTCAGCACTATCTCTCCACACCCTCCGTCACACAGGCCTTCTCCATTGCCCTCTTGGACTTTCTCATTAACAACATGTCGGCGCTTGACGATAACAAGAACCCATCGCGTGCGGGCATTGTCCTGCGGCTTTTCAAGTTTATCTTTGGCGGCATCTCGCTCTTTAAGAACCACCCCGAAACAGTGTTGCGTCCTCAGCTTGCACGCATTGTGCGCTCTTCGCTCGAACACGCCCGCACCGCTGTCGACCCATCAAACTATTTTTTGCTCATGCGTGCTCTCTTTCGTGCCATCAGTGGTGGAAAATTTGACCGTCTCTACCAGGAATTCTTACCTCTCCTGCCCGAGGTGCTTGTCATTTTCAATCGTGAGGCCCGCCTCAGTGTCCATCGTCGCGACTTGTGTAATCTCTTCGTCGAGCTTTGTCTCACCGTGCCCGCCCTCCTCAACTTTCTCTTGCCTCACTTGCATCTTCTCATGTCGCCCATTGTCATGGCTCTTGGCGCGTCCAGTCCCGAACTTGTCGCTCAGGGCTTTCGTATCCTCGAACTCTTCATGAACAATGTCAACGCCGACTTTCTCGAACCCATCGTGCGACCTGTTCACCACGAACTCATGACTGTCCTTTGGGCACACGTCCGACCCCCACCACATCCCACAGCTCATTCGCGCGCCGCCGTTCGCATCCTTGGCAAACTTGGCGGTCGCTGTCGCACTGCGTTTCCCCCACTGCTTCTTTGCACCCAACCTCGCGTGCCCTTTTTTCCTGTCAGCATGTTGGCCGACGACGAACCCGTCACACTTTACCTCGGCCCTGCTATCGCCACCGCCTGTGACCTCCTTCTCAACGACCCATTCGTCCCCGCAAGTCCGTCACCCACCCAATCATCGACCGCCTTACCCCTGCCACTTGGCCTTCCTGTACAAACCCGTGCCGATGCTGTACGTCTCTGTGACATTGCCTTGCGCGAGTTTCTTCCGCACCATCGACAGCATGCTCAGCATGACTGGCTGTACAGCCAGTGTGTTGCGGCTCTGCTCACAGCTTCCGCATGGGACCCCACCGCTCGCGAACTTACAAACTCGCTTGTTGCCCTGTGTGTGACCAACCGTGATCACTCCCTTGATCGCTGCATCTCCACCACGATTGCCTTTGTTGAATGCCTGACTCGCTTCGCCGCCGACAGTGACGCAACGGAGCCCGCCGAGTCTATCAAGTTTTTCCTTCAATTGGTGCAGGCGCTGCTGGTCGTGTTTGACGGCGACTGGACACGCTGGTCGGCGTCGCCGCTCGCTGTCCTTCTCATCGATGCCACTTGCAGCGCCTGTTTTGAGTCTGAATGGCGCTGGAAACGCGCTGGAACACGCCTTATTGCTTTTTTCACCACCGCCATGCCAACGAGCGTCCTCGATCACTTTCAGGTGCGCTTCTGTCGCTCGCTCGTCTTTGTCATTAGTGAGCTGCACGGCCGCGTTGCCTTCACCGCCGTTCCCGAGGCAGAGCGAACCCTCCGTGAGCTTATAGCCCGCCTCCATCCCAAAGCACTCGCATTGGCCACGGATGAACAGCAGCCAGCAGCGAGGGTGACGGTCGAGGCCGAGCGGGCGATCGAGTCTCTATCCGGTGGCAAGTCCACCGGCCAGCCTATGGATGTGGATCCCGCAGTCGCAACTTCTTCTTCTTTTTCTTCTTCGTTTACTTCTTCTTTGCCTCCCACGTCGGATGCACTTCCTTCTTCCACCTCTTTGTCTAATGTGCCACCTGCTGTGGATGCTTCTGAATCTACCCCAATGGAGGGTGTGGTGGAAGTCGACGCGCGTTCCAATTCTTCTGTGCCTGCTCCCGCCATTGAACTGTCGGCGCGCCACGAAGAACTCTTGCTGTTCTTGATCTCCAAATTGACCTCGCCTCTCGCTTGCATTCGCGATCTTTGCACTGAGATTATCCGTGCAATGGCAGACACGCATGCTCGTGGCTCTCTTGCGGCACTTTTGACACCCTGGCAGACGAGTGTCGTTCACGCGTCGCAGCCCAAGAGTCTACGCACGGCGCCACTCGACGTCCAGGTCGGCTACATTCTTGCTATTGCCTTCTATGTGGACCATGCGCCCGGCGTGCTCCTCGCCACTACCGAACTGGTGCGTATTATTCTTGAGGTGCTCGCCTTGAGCGAGGCCGAAGACGCCACACTCAAGAAACAAACCGTGTACGCGGGCATCTCCGACTTTTTTCCACTACGCACTGCCTGTCTGCGTCTTCTTGCGGCCGTTGTTGGCTCGCCCGAATTTGACACACAGGTTCAGAGCGAAACGCGCAATCGTATCATTGTTGCGTTTTTTGTGGCGCTTTCAAGCGGTCGCGACCAGCTCATGTGCGAGGCAAAGAATGGCCTGGCCAAGGTCATCGAGCGGCGACGATTGCCCCGTGATCTACTGCAGCAGTCACTTCGACCGATCCTCGTGCAGCTGTCGGATCCGCGCAAGCTTACTCCATCACTGCTCAAGGGCCTTACCTACTTGCTCGAGCTCTTGCCCGACTGCTTCAACGAACAACTTGGTGTCAAGATGCTCGATCAGTTGCGTCGCTGGTCCAATCCGACTCGCGTCAAACACTTTGACCCGCAATGGAGCCCCGGCGAGACTATCACCGTCGCCGTGGCCATTGTCGACGTATTCCATGCACTCCCTCCGTCCGCGCGCGACTTTCTTGTGCCCCTCATTCGTCATGTTGTCGATCTCGAGAAACTTGCCTACCGTGACCTCACCAGTCCCTATCGCGCCCCTCTCATCCGCTACCTCAATCGCTATGCGGTCGAGGCTGCCGCTCACTTTTACACATCGCTCGACGACCCGCTCTTTGCGCGTCTTTTTCAGACGTTGCTTGCCGACGACCAGGCGGAACGTCTACGCCACGAAGCAACATACGACTCGACGCGTCTTCTCGCAAACACCCTGGAGTACGACGGTGAAAATAGCGCCCACCGCCGAATGCAAGGTGTTCTCATTGTGCACACCATCATGCGCAAGTGTCCCTCTTGGCTTGCGAACCACCCTGCTGTCCTTGAGGCACTGGTGCGCGAATGGAAGGCACGCGCGTCGCACTCCTATGCCGCTTTGCACGGCTCTTCGACCATTCTTCCAGCCTCCTGGATCCACCACACTCAGCTTGTCTTTAATGCTCTTGCGACGCACCTCGAGCAGGCACCCATTGCTCATCACGAACTTCTCTTTGAGCTTGCGCGTGCCTTTGCCTCGCCCACGAGCGTGTCCCTCGACACGGGTTGTCCCGCCCGTCTCGTTCATCGACTTGTTCGCTGCTGCTCGTCCGCCGATGCTCTTAATGTGGTGCTGCATTTCTTCACGCTGTACCCTTCCTTTGTGGACGCGACTGTCGACCAAGAGCCCGACGTGGTCGCAGGCATTCTCCAGCGACTCATTTTGCCTCTTACACGACACCACATTGCCTCGTGGGAGGCGGCATTGCAGTCGTCTGACCCAATGTCCAACAGTCCCCATGAGTCTCTCGTGTCTGCCTTTTATGTATTTGCCTTGGCGCCTTTCGAGGACACGAACGTGGCAGTGCGCCTGCACTCTGTTGACGACCGTGTGAAACTGTCGCTTGTACAGCTGACCATCTGTCTCGTCTCCAACTGGACGTCACTCTTCTCTCCAGCGCACCACCAGGGACTGATGCAATTGGCACTGGAAACTCTTGGAGCGGACGACAGCACACTGCGCTACGCGAGTCATACGCTCTTATGCCATCTTGTGCGTGCTCATTTGGCCCCACCGCGCTCCTTCTTGCCCGTGTACGTTGCTTTGTTGCGCTCGCATCATGCCGAGACTCGTCCGCTTGTCTGCGACGCTCTCAATGTGCTCACGGCTGCGTTTGCCGAGCAAGATCAACTTGCTGTGGCGACCATGCCAAAACAGCAAACGGCCGAGTTGTCGGACACCGAACCTCCGCAATGGATTCGATGGACCAAGAAGGTGATTGTCGAAGAAGGCCATCACTCGTCACAACTCATTCACGTGTGGCAACTCATTGTGAGTCATCCCGAGCGCTTTTACGCCACTCGCTCGCTCTTTGTGCCCCTTATGGTGCTTACCGTAGGCCACGTGAGTCTTCCACAAAATTCGCCTATTGAGAACCGCCAGTTGGGCACGGCCATGGCCGACGTAATTCTACAGTGGGAGGAGCAACGCTGTCGCGAGGCACAGGCACACGGCTGGCACTCTCGTGGTGATCCTACACAACGCAAACGTCGCGTGCTCGCCACAAACGACCCCAGTGGCAGTCGTTCCAACTCGAAATCCACAGTCGCACCAGCAACGGCAACAGCATCCTCCTCCACGAGCTCCGTCAAAGCGGTGTCTGACGTTGTCAGCAAACGCCAGCGCACATCGAAGACTACCAAGAAGACCATCCTGTCCATGCCGCCGCCGTCAGTGTCATCCCTCGCCTCTGCTACCACTACCTCTACTACTGCTGCTACTCTTGCAGCAAGTTCGTCGACTGCCACCAGCACGACATCGTCACGTACTTCATCAATGCTTGTCGTGGCTCACTATCGTCCGCGCGACTCGTTCGCCGCTACCATTGCCGACTTTCTGGTGCGTCTCTCGCTGCAAGTGCTCGACGTGACCTCCTCCTCATCATCGTCGTCCTCCTCCTCCTCATCATCATCATCATCGTCGTCGTCGTCGTCGTCATCGTCGTCTTCCGCTGCCTCCACTAGCAAGAGTGTCTCGCGAGCTCTTGCCGTCACCAAGCTTCAGAACACCGCCGTGTCTAACAAGGCAGTCGCCTTGCTTGAGCGACTTCTCGAGCCGCAGCTGTTTGCTACCTGTGCCATGCCTGTGCCGCATCTCGCCCGACTGCTTGTGGACTGGAAGCGTCTTATTGTGAAGCCCGTGGGCGTGGAACAACTGGCAACGGCAGTGCGCATTATTCGCATTGTCATTGAACGCCAGCCACTGGGTCGTACGCACGAACACCTGCCGACTCTCGAGCGTGGGCT
The DNA here is from genome assembly GCA_943704425.1 of Ministeria vibrans ATCC 50519. Lineage (NCBI taxonomy): Eukaryota > Filasterea > Ministeriida > Ministeriidae > Ministeria > Ministeria vibrans. The sequence goes on from CALSCP010002390.1 coordinate 72,078, forward strand.
GCTGTCGTGTCTCTTCTGTCGCAACGAAATTGTCTCCAAGGAGCTTCTTGCACTTCTCGCCTCCATTGCGCGTCTTGTGCCCCTGCGTGCCGTGCCTCAGCTTAACGCCTTTCACGAGCACCTCGTGGCCTTTGTCACTGCCAACCTGACTGTGCCGCACGGCGACGACGGTGCAGTCACCGGCTCGCTGGCCAACGCTGTTGGCGTTCTCTACCACTTTGCTCACTACGACAGTCTCTTTGCCGATCCTGTCCTTTCTCAGTGTCTTGCTGTCTTTCTTCGCCTGGCTCAGATGCATCTCACGGGTCGTGGACTGCGCACTGCCGACGCCGACACGGCACCAGCCACCACCAACACTGGAGCGAGTGATGACGCGACCGCAGCAGCCGCAGTGGCCACCTCAGCAATGGCTGCCAAGGAGGAGACGCTGCTGCATCACCGCACCGCCGCAACACTGCTTGCGTCCCTCTCTCGTGTCCTTGGCGCACGTGTGGGTGCGCTCTCGGATGATCAGCGACGCGACTTCTTGAAACAACTGCAAGCACTGATGGATGCGAGTCGCTCGGCACCCCTCTTACTGGCCATCGTGCGCGATGTCGTGTCGCCTTGGGCTATTCATCACCAGACACATGTGAGCTCGCTTGATGTGGTCTCTCTCGTTCGTGCCGCCTTTCGCTGTGATCATCGTCTGGGCGCCAAAGACGGCGAGACGGTACGCACTACGGTGGTGGACACCGTGTATTCATGCTACGAACGACCCACCGAGACCATGGACACAGACGCACGTCAGAGTCGTCATCAGCTGCTGCAGCAACTTGAGTTTGCGCTGCTCGAAGGTACTTGTGGTACTGCAATGCCCAGCGTGCGCTTTTTGTCGCTCTACGAACGCATGCTTCCCGATGCGCTCGTCGAACGTTGCATCTTTCTGTTTGGTCACCAGTCGTGGGAGGCCATCCGCGACGCGTATTGGCTGCAGGTGCCTGTTGACATGCTGCTCGCGCGTCTCACTCCCGCGGACACCTCATCGCTTTCCTCGTCACTTCTCCTTCCACTCGTGCGCTCCATGTCACTCGCAAATGCCTCGGTCGCAGCCGGACTTTTCTCTCAACTGTTGCCTGCCATCTGGGCGCATCCTCGCTTGGGCTCCACCCAACGACGTCGTCTCGCTGCGTCACTCCAACAGTGTCTTGGCAGTGAGTTTCTTGTGACACACGCACGCCAACAGCGCATTCGCTCCTCTTCTATGTCTTCTTCTTCCTCTGTTGCGTCGCTCCCGAGCATTGCGCGTGCGCTGATCAATGCAGTCGACAGCTGTACACGACCCTCGCGCATGATGCTCTCGCCGTATGTCCTGGCCTTTGTCGCGCGCTCCTGTGGTGACACAGCTCACGCTGTCGTGGTGCTGCTCGAGCACGACATGGAAGCGCGACAGCAACAGCAGGTCATTGACGAGGGAGCGCAGCGACGCGTCTTGGGCGAGTACGACTTAGTCTTGGCGAGTGTCTACGAGTTTCTTGGTGACATGGACCTTGCTCTCGGTGTGTGGCGTCGTCGTCTGGGCCCGTCGTCGCCCACCTCGTCCGGACTTGGACTGCAGCAAATGGGACTGTGGGCACGTGCACAGCGCATCTACGAGCACTGTTCGCGCGATGCTCGTCTTGGCGGCATGTACGACACGGCCGAGGCGGAGCTGTGGGATGCTCAATGGGTCAAGTGCGCGCGACAGTTGGGCCAGTGGGATTCTCTGTTAGAGTTCTCGCGCAAGGACAATCGGCCGGAGCTATTGCTAGACGCTGCGTGGCACCTTGGGGACTGGAGTGCCGCACGCGGTGCCTTGGCGCAGCTCAATGCCGCCAAGCAGCTTAACAGTGAGCTCCTGATGCAGCAGGCGATGCTGAGTTTGGCAACGAGTTCGATGGTGACGGGCGGCGCTGACGAGAGCCAGCAGCGTCTGCTCGAGCAGGTGTCGACGCTGGCACTGCAAGAGTGGTGCAGTCAGCCATGGCAACACGTTGGAGAGGCCCATCGTCCGCTGTTGCAACTCTTTCAGCGTCTGGTTGAGGTGCGTGAGAGCTGTCAGGTGGTCGCTGCGTTCACGAGTGCCCTTCAGTCGACGGGCGATGACCTGAACTGCCTTGGTGATGCACGCAACATTGTCATGTCGTGGCGTGACCGTCTACCGGAAAAGACCGAGAGCCTTCTTGCCTGGTCAACTCTGCTGAGCTGGCGGCAGGTGGTTTTTGCGCGCATGACGGACGTGCTGCAGACGGCGTCGGATGCGCAAGTGGACGCAGCCAACCTGTGGCTTGGTGACCATCCCATTGTCAAGGGTCAACAGGGTCTCATTTTGGCGGCGGAGAGCACTGGCACTGGTGGTGTGGTGCCCATTGCGAGTGTGCTTGCCATGAGTGACGGTGAGGCATCGTGGACCTTTACGCAGCTAGCGCATGTGTCGCGCAAGCACGGTGTCGTGGACTTGGCGCTGCTGCTGTTGGAACAAGCATCGTTGTTGGAGCAGCCGCAGCCGCGTGCCGGGCGCACTGCGCCCACACAACTGATTGAGCAGGTCAAGTGCTATGTGTCGCTGGCCAACGTGCGACGTGGGAGCAACACCGCAGTAGACACGATTGCGGCACAGCAAGCTGTGCAGACGGCGCTGGCCTTGCTGAACCAGTCGGACACGCGCGACCTGTCGAGTCGCATCAAGGCCGAGCATCTGCTGCTCTTGGGTACTTTGCACGCTCGACAGGGCCAAGTTGACGACGCCCACGAGGCGTTTGGCACGGTGCTCAGTCTTCAAGAACAGATGTCGACCGGCTGGGCGGCGTGGGGCGAGCACTGCGATGCACTCTTTGAGCGAGAGCCCACCGAAATGAGTCTGGGTATCAACGCGATGAACTGCTATCTGTACGCAGCAAGAAACCGTGCTGGGTATCGTGTGAGTCGTCTGCTGCTGCGCGCGCTGTGGTTGCTGCTGCGCGATGATCAGCAAGGTTCGTTGGCCAAGGCGTTTGAGGACTACGGGGGCGCAGTGCCCGTCAGCCGCTGGCTCCCCTGGCTCCCGCAGCTGCTCTCGTCGCTGATGCGTCCCGAGGCTCCCAAAGTGTCGGCGGTGCTCAAGCGTATTGCGCGCGAACACCCGCAGTCGCTGTACTATTCGTTGCGCGCTGCCTTTCTTGAGATCCGCGCCACCGCTACAGCGCGTCAGGCGACGGCGACCAGAGCAGCCGCAGCGACATCTCTGAAGAATGCCAGTCACGTGATGAGTATGCTGCGCGTGACGCATCCCATGCTCACGACCGCCATCGAAACATTGCTCGAAGAGACCATTGCCAAGTGCAAGGCGACGCCTGCCGAAGAGCTTCTGCGCGCCCTGCGTGTCCTGCTTACCGAGTGTGTCCAGCGTGCCTTTGCCCTCTCAACCCACTCTGCGCCCGTACTCGCGCGGCCCATTACCTCCCAGGTTGATGCGCACCTGCGCCGTCTGTACGCCTCGCACTTTGGTCCCGACCCAAACGCCCTCATGCATGCCCATCGCGACGAATTCTCCGCCGACTTCTTTCCCGACAAAGACGCCAACGACGCCGAGTCGTCGTCGAGTTCGGCTGCGCCTGCGTCTCCACCTTCTCCCTTGAGTGTCCTCCTTGTTGATGCCATTGCAAGTTTGCAAAAGTGGCACGAGCGCACACTTGAGATTGTTTTGCATCAGATTGAAGGGAAGCAGATGCGCCTCAATGTTCTTTCGCCTTTGCTCGCGTCGTTTCGCCACGAGAACATTCACATTCCCGGTGAGTACTTGATGCGCGAAGGGACGTGCGCATCGTCATCGTCGGCCATTCCCAGCGAGCCCGTCTGCATCGATCGCTTCCTCATGCGCGTCGATTTGCTGTTGCACCACTCGACAGGTCTGCGTCGCCTGTACATCCGTGGTGTCGATGGTCGTGTCTATCCGCTACTCGTACAGCATGCGCCCGCCCGACATACGCGTGCTGAGGAGCGCATGGGACAGCTTCTGCGTGCCTGTAACACTCTCTTTGCGCGTCGCCCGGTCACGCAAACGCGCCAGCTGCACATTTCCGTTGCGCTTCCGTTGCCCATTGCACAGCATGTGCGACTGGTACGCGAGCCGCACACCCGCATGCGCACCCTCGAAGCACTGCTGCGCGACCATCCAGGCGGCGTGGGCTCGCACTATGTCGACGCCTGCCTCAAGCGACTCTTTGCCGTCTCGGCCAACACCCCACTGCGCTCCCAGCGCCACCGCGCCTCCCTCGTTGTTCAGTGGGTCCTCGACAATCTCCAGCCGCCTTCCGATATCCTGGCGCGCCGTCTCCTGGCGCCCCTGCCCTCAGCGGCCGACGTGTGGCTGTTCCAACGCACCGCCGCTCGTCACCTCACCATCATCTCACTGCTCTCCTTTGCTCTCTCGCTCACCTCCCAACGCACTCCACACACTCTCATGGTTGATCCCCTTTCCGGTGCATTTGCTGCTCGCGATCTGTTCCCTCTCATCAACGCAAAGGGGTAAAAAAAAATTACTATTATTAAATTATTAGTATTATTATTATGGTTTTTATTATTATTAATTTATTTTTATTAATAATAATAATTTTATGACGTCTTTTTGCTTGTCTTTTCAATATTAATATTATTTTTTGCTTTGTAGAGTGTTGGAGGGAAGTTGTGGACCGAATGGAGACGAAGACGGAAATGGAGTGCCGTTCCGACTGACTCCGGCACTGACACACCTGGTCGGTGTGGGCATGATCAAAACAGTCATGCCCATTGCGATGACTGCAGCGGCGACTGTACTCACTGAAGAGAAGGTACGCCATTGTATATGTATATAATATGTATGTTCTGATGTTCTTGTTAGTTTCAACTTGGTGATTACATTCGGGCTCTTCTGCGTGATGAGATTGCGACGGCGTACACGAGCCAGCAGCAACAGGCTAGGCTGGCCGGCACTCCTCTGCCGCCTATGGACAGTCAGTCGCTTCAGTTCCGCATTCAGTCCAATGTGGATATGGTTATGGCCAGACTTGCACATGTCGCTCGAGGTACACACGCATGGGCGGATAATCCTACCAAGATTCTTTTTTTTTAGTCACTGACACTCCCACCCTTCTTTTTCGTTTTTCCCTCAATAGCGGGCGATGGGAATGTTACTGCGCCCGCCCAGGCTCTCATTGACCGCGCAATGGACCCCCATCTCCTTGCTCGAATGGAGCCTCTGTGGCAACCCTGGCTCTAATTCTATTTTGATGCCTTGTGAATAATTATAATAATCAATGACTTGTATAAAATATAACACTATCGTCGTTCTTTTTTGATTCTGAAAAAGAAAAACGTATGTTTCGTATTTGTTTGGTGATTCTTGTGTTTCTACAGCTTCATGGGATCATCCAGTTCGCGCATGGCCTCGGCGAGCTCAAGCAGCTTGCCAATCTCGTCATGACTGCACGCCTGCTTCAGGAACGGATGCTGAAAGGTAAAGAAGAGCACATCAATCAGCACAAGGACACGAAAGAGAAGAAAAGGTAAAGGGGAGGGGAGCGAAAAACAAAGTGAGAGAGAGAAAGAAAAGACGGAGAAGAAGGACACAAAGTGATAGAAGAGTATGGAGAAAAAAAAAAGTAATGGAGAACGAGTATCGCACCTTGAGGAGCTCGTGTGAAGTCGCACGCTTGTCTGACTCTTGCAGCATGCGGTCCACAAAGTCTCTAAAGTCGGGAGACCATTCAGAGGGGTTCTTGAAGGTCGGAGGATTCTCAGTGGCAATCAGGAACAGTGCACGCAGTGGGTCGCAGTCCATGTAGGGCGGAACAGTGTCGGCCATTTCAAGACACATAATGCCCAACGACCACACATCAACCTGAGTAGAGCGATGGAGGGTCGGATCAATTAACAAAACGAGACACACTTATAATGACAAAAACAATAATAACAATAATATAAAAGAATTAGTTGGTGTTGTTGGTGTTGTTGTTGTTGTTGTTGTTGTTGTTGTTAATGTTAATGTTGTTGTTGTTGTTGTCGTCGTCATTGTTGTGGTGGAGGTGTTATTTTTTTAATTCTACCTTTGCATCGTAAGGATGGTTGCGCACCACCTCAGGTGCCATCCAGTAGGGTGTGCCCACGACTGTTGTGCGCTTCGTTGCGTTATCCGTCATTTCCACACAGTACCCAAAATCCGCCAGTTTCACATCCTATTCAACCAACAAAAACGTTATTAACTATTACCCGTCTGTCTTCTCTATATAAATATAATCATCCATGACATCGACCACGTACTCCACGGGTGGACAACAAAATGTTGTCGCTCTTAATGTCGCGATGCAGACGGTTGCGCTGGTGGAGATGCGCCAGACCGGCCACCACCTCCCGACACACAAACGCAATGTGCGCCTCCGACATGGTCTCATTCTTCACCAGCTCAGTCAGTGTCCCTCCCGCCATAAACTCCATAATCACCTACGCGTGAAATGACCCACCACAAAGACAAAGGCATAAGACACACAAAAAGAGGGACGTAGATATCAGTGTTGCTTCATACCCAGATGGACTTTCGAGTAAGAAAACTTCCGCGGTACTGGACCACATTGCGATGACGAGTGATTTCAAGCATACAAATCTCGTTTTTGAGCGCCTTCATGTCAGTCCCCTTGAGCTTGATCACCTTGACTGCCACCACCTCGTTCGTTGGCAGATGAATGCCTTTGTATACACACCCGTAAGCACCTTAACCAACAAAAAGAATAAAAACACCATGTGTGAGTAGTCGCGTCTGACGCGAGGTACTTGTTTTCTTTTTTTTTTTTTTTCTTTTTTTTTCCTTCTCCAATTTTTTTCAAGTCCTTAAAGTACAGTTTGGGGTCTTCGCGCGAGACGCGCTTTTCCCATACCTCATCGAGAGTCATGCGGACCTCGCCGGCATTGGTTGAGGCACGTGAGGGCGCAGTCATGCTCGTGCCAACTGCCGCCGACACAGACGGGACATTGACGAGCTGTTCTGTTTCGACGACGGGCGCCACTGACTCTGAGGCAGATGCGCTAGGTGACCCAAACGCCTTTGTGGCAGCCACATCGGCAGCGGAAGGAGCAAGAGCGGGCACGGGAGCGGAAGCCTCCTGTTGGGGTACCTCTTGTTGGGGTAAAGGAGCAGGCGGTTCTTCGTGGTGTGGAGGCGTTTGATTGTCAGAGTTTGGTGCTTGCTGTTCGATAGAGGGTGTGTCGTCTTGGTTGTTGTCGACGTTAGGATTGACAAAGTGGTAGGTGGACTCGTTGGCAAGACTAGTTGAACTGTTAGCGAGGAGGCGTGCGAGGGCAGCGGCGCCAGAGCTCTCTTCCTCCTGTTCTTGGGAGTCGCCGTTGGCGACGCTGGCTGTTTGTGGAAAAGAGGTGGAGGAGGGTGCTTCGGTGGCTGTCGAGTCTCTGGGGTATTTTGTGGGTGGACGAGGCCGTGGCTGAGGTTTAGGACGCGGACTTGGCTTGGGGGCTTTTGAGGCGGGACGTGGTGCCTTGACGGGAGGTGTGCGCGCTGCTGTTTGGGCCGGTATTGCAATGATGTCAGGCACAATTTCAGTTTCGCTGTCAATGTGTTTGTCTTGGGGAGGCGGAGTGGGTGGGCGCGCTTCGTTTGCCTCGGCCTGCGCATCAATTTCAGCAACCTCCTCGTTGCCGTCGTCAGTGTCCTGGCCCGACTGGCTCGACGAAGGAGGCGGTGGTAAAGGACCGTCGCGAACGCTTTCGCGTTTCTTGGGATTAAGACGATAATCGCGCGACATGGGTGACGGCCTCTTGGGTTTGGCAACACCAGGCGGGCCTACATCGGAAGCCTGAGCCGGCGGTGCGGCCTCGCCGGGGGTCGGTGGCAAGGGTGAGTCGGCTGTGGTGGACTGAGGGCGTTTGTTTTTGGCAGGTCGCGGTGAGTAGTCAATGGTGGGAAGGGGACGCACGGTGCGTCGTTTGAGACTAGCTGCCTGGGGTGTGAGAGGGAGAGGATGCACAACCAAGGCCGAGGTAATATCATACAGGTGGCTCTCGTCGTCGCCTTCATAGTCGACGGGCAAAGGGGCGGGTCCAGTGGGACGAGTGGCGTACGCAGGCAAGTCGTACAAGAAATCATCGCCAGTGCTCTCCATGACAGCCGAAAGAGTGCTCCCTGCAAGCGGTGGAGACGGAGACGATTCGTATTGGGCAGCGGAGGCAGCAGTGGCGTGAGGGGTGCGCTCATAGAGGGCATTGTCAACCATGGACGACGAGAGAGACGACGTCGACTGAACTCGCGACCCCACTGCACTCGGCCCTGACTGTTCACTTCTTCGTCCACTACTACTGTCATCATCATCGCTGCTGTCCTCGCCCGGTTCACCAAGGTCCGGTCGCAGTGACGTCGTTCGTTTTGGAGGAACCTAAATGAGACAAAAAAAAATCAAAAAAAATCAAAAAAAGAATTGAACAATAATATTTAATGTTGTGCGCGGTGCGCGGTGCAAATGTGTATGTAAGTCATGTGAATGTATATGTTGTTGTTGTGCTGTGCTGTGTGTAAGTGATACCGTTGATTGGAGAAGACCCTGTTGGAATTCAAGAGCCTTGAGCAGTGCCGAAGGGTTCTTGCGCATTTCGTCGAGCGTGAGACCCGATTGTTTCACAAGCATTTCCCACTCTTTAGGCAGACCAATGACTTCGCCCTGTTGCGAAAAGTCCACGTGAACCACGTTACGGGTCACATTGAAGGGTCGACCAATCTCGCCCGCCTTGTTCATGTTCTGCGCGCTTCCTTTCTTCTGTACACAAAAGAGGCACAACGACGATATGTGTGCACACTCATTGAGCGAATCGCTTCTCATCATCTTTGGAGGGCGGGGGCCTGGCGTGTTACTTACCGACAGCAGACCAGTCTGTGCAGCAACAACAGGAGCGGCGGCGGCAGTTTCGGCACTCTAAAGTGAGTAAGAGCGGTTCACATGACACGACAGCCAAAAAGGGACACCCCAGCGCGCAGTCCACTTGCAACCGCTTGCGCGTACCATATGATAGTCGTGGCGCACGAGAGTGGGTGCACTGATTTCTGCTTTGCTGAGTCGTCGGGTCTTATCCTTGGACACAGGCTCCTGCGAGCAAGGGACGAAGAGCGAACGAGGATAAGCGAGACGATATCAAAAAAAAAGAAATTAATAGTAAACATGGACACGCTCAGAGCGAAGACAGAGGCCGCGAGACCAATGGCGACGGCGGAGAAGGATGGCCAGGATGGAATAGAGGGAGTGGGGCGGGCAAGGAGGGCGCGCGAGGGGCGACTGAGGCGCAAAAGATGCGCTGTCATCCCTTCGCATGAAAAAAAAAAAAAAAAAAGCCAAGTTTGTTGGGAAAGCCATGCAGAAAATCCTGGGGGGGTTGGAGTGTGGCTGGATGGGCAGGGGAATATGGAGCGGGGGTGGAGGGCATTTGAGGGGAAAATGCAGCGGAGGGGCAAGGAGGAGGGCGAGCGGCGCAGAAGGGATATCGGCAAAGTGATGTGGGTCTGTTTGACGTGTGTAGCGCCAGTGCCCAAGGGACGCGTGCGCTGCAGCGCCACACCCGCCCGTACGGTCCGATCGTCAGCAATGGGCTGGATGTCGTGCGTGTACACCGACGGGTTCCTCTCTGTCTTTTTTTTTTTTTTTTTTTTTTTTTTTT
>CALSCP010002399.1:0-11288 GCA_943704425.1 Ministeria vibrans ATCC 50519
AAAAAAAAAAAAGCAAGTGAGAAATGGAAAGAGGAAAGAGAAGAAATAGGAGAGAGAAACACGACATCGTACCCGCCACAGTCCCACAGGTTGAGGACAAGGTTGCCGAGAAAGCGGACATGGGAGTGTTCGATGTCGACTGGGCGCAGAGGAGAGGGTTAGAGGGCGGAAAGGAGAAAAAGGACGCAGGACACGCAATAGGGTTGTTTGGAGGGCACCTGTGAAGGCAAGGCGCCGCGTATCCCGCGCTACGTGCGTGGCAAAGACAATGCTACGCATGGACGTCTTGCCCGAGCCGCTTTTGCCTACAGAATGAGACGAAAGGAGAGCAATTGAGTGAATGAGAGAGACAGAGCAAAAGAGAGAGACAGACAGAGACAGACCGAATGTGTTCGTATGCACTTACCCATCAACAGAACCTTCTTCTTCATCGTGAGAGTAAGCGCGTAAGTAATAAAAAAAATATTATTATTAATCGACTCATTCGACTGAATTTGGTCACTTATTTTGTCTTGAATCTTAATACGACTGTGATTTGTGAATGAGTTGTCTTACATCTCGTTCTGGTGAATGGCATCACCAACGCACACATCTACAGCTTCTGATTTACGACCCCATATTGAATGCAAGTAATGATTGTTTCATAATTCATACAGAGAGCGAGTGAAATGCGTTGGTTGGACGAGAGTGCCCGCTCACTCAGTCTTCGAGGTTCCAGTAGTTATCCTCATAGCCACGCTGCACATGCTCCACAAGCACTTTCCGACGACTTTCGCAGTAGTGCGTCTTGTCCATCACCTAATACGGAACAAAATGACTTAACCGTCACCTACTACAAACACCCACCCACTCTTTTTCTCTGATACCTTTTGCTTGAGCTCTGCAGGGTCCCCATCCATTTTGTCGTTTTCGAGATAGTGCGACAGTGCCTCTGTTGCCTACAGTCACACAAAAAACAACAATCCAAACGTAAATGTCGGCGAGAGGAAATCCATTTAGCGTACGTTCTCAAGGTCCTTCTGATTGTCCTCGAAAATTATTCCCTGGTTGCTCTTCTGCAAGAAATACCCAAACACATATGTCCACTGCACAGTACAGCCAAAATGAGTCACGGGTACATACAAGCACACACTTTTTATCTTCTTTTTTGTCAGGAGAGGACTCTTTCCTCTGTCCTGTTTTTTTCTTCTTCTTTTTTTCCCTCTCTGTAACTACCTTGAGAATCTGACGGGAGGCCTTGAGTTCCGCCACTGCCTTGGTCAGAAACTGCACTTCAATCCACGACATTCCCTTTTTCTGCAGTGCCTCCATTTTCTACTCGACACGCACCATCAAGACAACTGTCACGCACATACATCCTACTCACCTGACTGGCCTTTTCCAAGAGAGTTCCTTCAAGGTGGGTGCTGTGTTCGTGGTTTGAAAATCGATTGTAGTAGTGGAGGTATCGCTTGAGTGCATGGCGCGACTGGTCCTGCGACGCACGCGCATCTTGGGTCTCTAACACGGAGAAAGAGAGGATGTGTGTAAAAGGGAGTGGACGAATATAATATAATAATTATTATTATTATAAATATATGGGTAAGGAGAGAGAGAAAGAAACACGGTGATAGAAACAAAGTGATACAGAGATAATAGTGATAAAAGAGACATTCCCTTTTAGCCACTGACGATTACCTTTCTCGTCAAACCGATTGCACGAGTACCATGATGAGCCATGGGGTCCCCACTCGCCCAAACACACCCAGCAGAAGTCATACCGACAGGACAAATTCCTACCCAAACGATTCCATTAGCACACCCACAGATAATAATAATTACAACAATCATCACTGCAACGGGCCATCTCGTACTTGCACGTCATGTGATTGCATCCACCGTTCTTCTCAATGACCGACCGGCACTTGGGGCACTCTTTGGTGTTCGCCTGAATCCAATTGCACGTCTCACTATCATCTGCGCACTTCTTCTGCCATCTACCCGCACAAAACACAAGTTATTAGCATGTCAATCAAACTCACACACAAACCAACCACTCTTATAATAACAATGCAGTGTACCACATCACACGCTTTTTTTGTTTTACCGAGTGACCGTGGCACAGAGAACGGGTACGTGATCCTTTTGGCCGCAGCCAAAGCAAAAGGCCTGACCGCACTTGCACGTCACTGTCTTGGGTTCTACCAAACTCACTCGCACTGCATTCTCACACCCCGGTGCAGGACACCACTAAAAATAAAAAATAAGTGTAAAAACGCAACAAAACACACACACACACACACTGACACACACACACACACACACACACACACACACACACACACACAGAGAGAGAGAGAGAGAGAGAGAGAGAGAGAGAGAGAGAGAGAGAGAGAGGAGTGAGAGAGAGAGAGAGGAGAGAGAGAGACAGTGAAAGAGTAACAAAGCAAAGTGAAAGAGAGAGACAGAGAGAACGAAAAACACAGCTGCGCTCCAACAACGCATGTCGGCGTACCCCCACACACTTGCAAAGGCTCGCGTAGAACTCTTCGCCGAGCGTCGACGCCGTCTTGAGCGCCACCTAAGACACACACCGCAAAGTGTGAGTGCGACGCCCCACCCGCCGGAGTGCAGGCCGTACCGCGAACTTGGAGCAGCTTTTGAGCATGGCATCCCACTCGCCCGCCCCTATGCCGCCGTGAGTGGGTCAGCAGAGCGCAATACAAATCATTTTTGGGGGGTTTTTTGGTTTTTGGCTTTTTCTCACCTGATTTTGCATTCTCCAATGTCTCGCGAAAGACCTTTTCAATCTTCTCAGAGTCTACCAGGGTTGCAATGCAAGCGTGAAGAGCAAGACGCCAACGAGTGATAAGCGAGAATAAGCGGTTTTTGATGGGTTTTGGTGTACCGTCGATCAGATGCTGCATGAGGCGCGCAGCGTCTCCATCGTGCACGTCCATGGTGGGATTGTCTGTCCTGCTCAACACAAAGAAGTCCAAATCGCAAAATAAAAATAAAATCTGATCAGTGATCAGAAGAGAGAAGGAAGAGTGTAGACTTGATTTTTGTATTCTATTTATGACAAGCGGTTTTATATTTTCTCTTTCTGGATCGGAAGAAACAACTACAAAAAAACAAAGATGAATACTCTTAAGAGGGCAAAGTACCACTCTAACCTTAAACTCTGTTGGCAGTTCCTCTTCTGCGTAAAGACGATCGGAGAAGTACACCCGCCTGAGAGATACACCAACACACATGCACACACACACACACACACGCACACACCCAAGCGATTGAATGTTAGCTGGCGATCAGCATGATCCACTACTGCCTACCTGAGTCGACAGTTTGCGTGAATCTGCACTCTCAGCGTCTCAAGGTAGTTGGTGCCGTATGCACGACGAGTAAAGTCGCTTAGGTTGAACTGGATCTGGTTCCAGCCCTCGTCCAGACGCATTGGCATGGTGCAAATGAACGGCTTCACTTTAGTTCTCGACTGCACTCACCCCCGTATCAGCACACACATAAACACACATAGTCACTTGTGTTGTGTATGTTTTGGTTTGGGTCATACCTGATAGTTGGAGGCACGGAACCGTCGTTTGACGTTCTTGTCGTCAAGAACCTGTCGTATATATATATATATATATATATATATATATATATATACAACAACACAACAACAAAAACAACAAAAAAGATCAAAATATTAAACATCAACAAAACACATCCGTCTGCAGTTGTACATACCGTCACTTCAAAGGTAAAGTACTTCTTCAAGTTCTTGACAATCATGACCAGAAAGGGCAGTTTGATCCCCAACGTCTTGCGCGATTCAGTCCTGGCCGGCGCTTCAATGAACGTGGTGCTACGCAATACGCGCGATCAGTCGTTTCCCGAGTCACTTGTCTGCTTTCTTACGACACATTGGTGCCCATAATTTCCAATACCAGCGACTGTATGTCTTCGTCAGTAATGCGTTTAATGTGTCCATTACGAACCTGCCACACGAGAAAGAGAAGAAGAAAGAGAAAGAGAGAGAGAGAGAGGAGACAAAAGTGAGAGAGTGAAAGTGAACACTGTTTCCCCCATAGCGACCAGTAGAGCTGCTTGCTCGCCTACGCATTTGCACTCGCGTGATACAACGCAACAATGAAGCTCCCGTCGCAGACTGATCGTGCAAATTAGACGGGATCGATGCTGTTGCTACCTTGGCAACGCAGTCCAGGCGGACGACAACCCCCACTCCCCTCCCGCTCTCCCTCTCTCCCTCTCTCTCTCTCTCTCTTTCTCTCTGCACACCCGCCGTGGCAGCTGCGTCGCCATCACGTTTGCCAATGACAAATGCTGGGAAACCGGACTTGGCTTGGCCATCAAAGAGCCCAGAGAGAACAAACGAAGCGGCGACCATAGCAACTAAACCACAACGCGTACGTTCTTCTCCCAAATTTGCAAGGGTTTGCTTCCAATACTGTAAAGAATGCTCAGAAAGCCTGACTGGAATGTGTTCTTGAACATGGTGCGCGAACAAAAGAAAGTGAGAAAGATCAAAGAAAATAACTTGTGAAACTTCGTTTGCTTTCTTTGATTATTTCTTAAACTTGTCTTGCATGTGCTCATGATACTGTTATTATTATGGTCTGCGGCGACAGTTGCGGTACTTGCTGTTGCCGGCGCGTCGGCAGTTGCTAAAGCAATCGGTAAGGACACTTCATTCGACCCCTTCTCTCATCAACTTGTGTATCTCAGGCTTACCGGCCTCCGTGCTCCACGATGCAGTCGCATGGGGCAAACTCAAGTCAAAGACGACTCAGTCATCACTGACGAGACTTCTAAATGTCCCCAAGCGGTGGTTTTTGCACTTTTACGTGCTGGGCGCTGCCTTCGCCGTCGTCCTCCTCGCTCTCCTCGTCTTTGTGCGCTGCCATCGACATCGCTCAAGGTACACGCCTGCCATACACATGCACATCTGACTCTTTGACCTCTCTCTCTCTATTTGTTCTTTCTTTCTTCCTCCCTCCTCTCTCTCTCTCTCTCTCTATTTGTTCTTTCTTTCTTCCTTCCTCCTCTCTCTCTCTCTCTCTCTCTCTCTCTCTCTCTCTCTCTCTCTCTCTCTCTCTCTCTCTCTCTCTCTCTCTTTCTTTCTTTCTTTCTTCCTTTCTCTCTCTCTCACTTTGGCAGTTTCACAGCCTGGCTCTCCAATCCCGCAGTGTACTCCCACACGAGCATGGACGCCACCAGTGGCATACTCTGTCTCGTGCTCATGGCCATCCAGTGTCTGAGACGGTCCTACGAGTGCCTCTATGTACATCGTTTCTCGCCGACTGGTCAGCTCACAATTTTCTCATGCGCTGCATTGCATTAACAACTCTTATTCACAGCGCAAATGCACATTTTGCACTACGCCGTGGGTCTTCTCTTCTACCCCATGGTGTGTCTGACAATTTTGTCCGAGGCCCACATGTGGCAAGACAGGTACCAACGGAACATTGAGATGCTCACGTTAACATTGACTGGCTGTCGCTCAGAGAGTGCGTCTACAGTGTCCAAGCAATCGGTCGCTACGATCTCCTCGTTCTTGCGCTGTTTGCATACGCCTCACTGGTCCAGGGTCGCTGCCACGCCTACCTTGCATCGCTGCGACCCACTCCGTCTGCCAGCCACGACTACCCGCTGCCCACGCATCCTTACTTCAATCTTGTCACTTGTCCTCACTACACCTGTAAGGAAGAGTCAAAAAAAAACAAAAAGGTTTCTTAATTATGTATTTATTATTAATGTTCTGTCGGCTAGGCGAAGTGGCGATGTACGCCAGCGTAGGGCTGCTGTGTGGGGGCACTCCCACAATGGCGGCGCTGCTTGCCTTTGTCGTCTGCAACCTGGGCATCGGCGCACACCTTACGCGTCAGTGGTACCGCCAGCGCTATGTCGACTTCCCACGCCACCGTCCTCGTCTCATCCCTTTCCTCTTCTGACTTTTTCAACTACTTATTGTGTATTATAACGATTATCATATTATTGTTTTGTTTTTAAATTAAGTATTGTGATCTTCACAGTGTCGTCTCGGACATGTCGGCGAGCTCAATGCCGCTCGCGGTCTGGTGCTGGGAAAAGGAATCATCGACGATGTCAGGCATCTTGGGAGGGCGATAAAGACGCAACAGGAGCGACGAGCAGACGACAGAGACTGACGAGAGAGCCATGGCGGCACCCGCAGCCCACGGTGGCAGACGGTCGGGTCGCATGAGCGGGTAGAACATCCCTGCGGCCAGCGGAATCGCGACCGTGTTGTAGCCGTAGGCCCAGATAAAGTTGAGCTTGATGCGTCGAAAGGTCTTGCGCGAAATGTCGATGGCCGTCACAAGATCACGCAAATCCGATTTGACAAGGACAATGTCGGCCGCCTCAATGGCAATGTCCGTGCCGGCGCCCACGGCAATGCCAACATCGGCGCGCGCCAGAGCAGGCGCATCGTTGACGCCGTCACCAACCATGGCGACACAATGGCCGGACTCTTGCAGCTCGCCCACCTTGTCTGACTTGTCCTTGGGCAAAACCTGTGCAAACACCTTGTCAATGCCCACCTGCGCCGCAATGGCCTGTGCCGTCCGCTCGTTATCGCCCGTGATCATGCTCACCGCAATACCCATCCGTCGCAGCATCTGCACTACCACGCGCGCCTCCGCCTTGACCGTGTCCGCCACTGCAATCCAGCCGACCACCTGTCGCGCATCCACGTCCGCCATCAACATCACCGTTTGGCCCTGGCCCTCCAGTGCACGCATGTCCGCGTCAATTGCCTCCGCCAGTGGCGCCTCCAGCGACTCCTCCACCAACAGTCGATTTCCCAGCACAAACGTGGCCGATCGCTCGTCGGACACGCGCAGGCAACAGCGCACGCCACGGCCTGGCACCGCCGTAAAGTCATCGGCGGCCGAGCCCACAAACGCGTCGCGACCGCACACCTCCTGGGCGCGCTCGTAGATGGCACGTCCCAGCGGATGCTCACTGCCACACTCGACAATGCCCGCCAAGCGCATGAGTTCGTGTTCGCTCGTCACACCGTCCACTACAGCGATACGCGTTACGCGCGGTCGTCCGTGTGTCAACGTGCCCGTCTTGTCAAACAGCACCGCATTGACACGATGCGCCATCTCAAGGGGCTCGCCGCCCTTGATAAGAATGCCCCGTCGTGCCCCAACACCCGTACCCACCATCACGGCGGTGGGTGTCGCAAGGCCGAGGGCGCAGGGGCACGCGATGACCAGCGTCGTCACAAAGAAGAGCAGTCCAAACAAAAAGCGATTCTCGCCCTCGGGAATCCACTCTGGCGGCAGCACCGTGTACGCCAGAGCAAGCCACACAATGAGTGAGACGACCGCGAGCGACACAACGACAGGTACAAAGATGGAGGCAATCTTGTCGGCGAGCGCCTGAATGGGCGCTTTGCTGGCCTGTGCGTCCGCCACCAAACGCGCAATCTGCGAGAGCATGCTGTCGGCGCCCACATTGATGGCACACACATGAAGAAGACCGTCGCGGTTGATGGTGCCACCAATGACACGGCTGCCGGCACGCTTGGTCACCGGCATCGACTCACCCGTCACAATCGCCTCGTCCACCGTCGACGTGCCATACACCACGATGCCGTCGGCGGGCACCTTGTCGCCCGCCACCACCTTGAGCACGTCGCCGTGCTGCACCAGCTCAATAGGCACCGTCTCCTCGGTGACCACATCGTCGCGATCGTAGACACTCGCAAACTTGGCTTCGTTGTCCACGTCGGAAACCAACAGCGCCAGTCGTCCCGCCGCCGCGTCCGTCAGCTGCAGCACCACCGCATTGGGCGCCTGCAAGTCCATCAGCTTGGTGAGCGCCTCGGAGGTCTTGCGCTTGGCAACCGACTCAAGCAGCTTGCCGAGCACCACAAAGGTGATGAGGAAGGCGGCCGTCTCAAAGTACTGCTCCGACTCGAAAGACGGATCCACCAACTTGACAATCATGGCAATGAACGAGTAGAAGTACGCAATGGACGTACCGCCGGCCACGAGCACGTCCATGTTAGCGGCGCCTCGTCGCAACGCCGCATACGCACCCGTGTAAAAGCGACGACCCACGTAGAACTGGACGGGCGTGGAGAGGATGAAGAGCACGAGAGTGAGCGCGTTGACGCCGCGGATGAGCGGCTTGTGAAGCGCGTGCTTCATCGGCTCAATCTTGCCGAGGATCATGTTGAGAATAAGAATGGGCACGGTGAGGCACATGGCAATGATAAAAAGGCGTTTCCACTCACGCACGTCGGCCGTGCCGTCGTCACCTTCCTTGTTCTTCCCCTTTGCACCTTCACCCTCGTCACCCATGTCGATATCGGCGGCATTGAGCAGATCACATTGGTGGCCTGCGCCGCGCACCGTCATGACAAGCGAGCGG
The DNA here is from genome assembly GCA_943704425.1 of Ministeria vibrans ATCC 50519. Classification (NCBI taxonomy): domain Eukaryota; class Filasterea; order Ministeriida; family Ministeriidae; genus Ministeria; species Ministeria vibrans. The sequence goes on from CALSCP010002399.1 coordinate 8,410, forward strand.
ACAACACCGCGTGATCGGTGCTCGTAGTTGACGGCGACCACGAGGGGCAGTGCGGCACCGCGATGCGCCACGGTGGTGCTGGGAAGGAATGGCACGGTGGGCGCTGCGTCTTCGTCGCGAAACAGAATGGGTTGCTGCACGCGCGGTAGCGAGCCCAACAGATGGTCCAGATCGTCGGCCGAGGCGCCTGTGACGCGCAAGTACGCGCGCATAGTGGCAACCGACGCGGAAAACCCCATGTTGTTGATTTGCAAGCAGATTTCTGCCTCGCTCACAATCGAGGGGTCGTGCACCACGACGCACATATTGGTCATGAGCGACACCGACACGCTCACGACACCCGTGTGTTTGGCAAGGGAATTTTCAATGGAGGCGACACATGAGGCGCACGACATGCCGGAGACGGAGAGCTCCGAAGTGACGACGCGACTCGAGTCAATGTCGGCGTTCGACGAGGGCACTTCCACTGGTGCAAATTTGGCACCGTGCGATCGTGTCACAACAGGCGACGTGGGCACTACGAGCAGCGGCAAGTCACTGTCAGCAGCGACGAGGGGCTCGCCCGGGCGCACTGTGCGCCCGTTGACAGCAAGGAGGGTCGCGTCGAAGCCTGCGTCGTCGAGCATGTCGATAATTTTTGCGACACGCTCTGACAGTTCGCTTGAACGACCCGCCAGCATGGCGGCGTCGTGCAGCACCACGCCACATCGCTCGGCGGTCAGGTTGACGCTGAGCGACTCGACGGCGACGACAGGCTCGTCAAGCAGCACATTTTGGATGCTGCGCACACACGACTGGCAGTGCATTCCCAGAACGGCAAACACCAGTGTCGGACGCCACTTGGACTGCGACACGTCGGCGCCGGCAACTGTCGTTTTGTCACGGTCGGCGTTGCACGGACAGCTGGCACAGCCGCAGGTGCATGTGGTCACAACGGCGGAATTGTTGTTGGCGCCGCGACGCGCAATCCGCGAACAGGCACACGGCCCGCCCGTCGTGCATTCGCACGCAACGTCCGTTGCAAGCACCTCAATGGAGGCATCCCTTGTAACTGTCTCAGGGGTGGGCATGGCAGAGGGAGAGAGAGAGAGAAATAAATGTGTGGTGAGTAGAGAGTCATATTAATAGGAGATATTCAGCACGAAGACGTCGATGACGTCGAAGACGTCGAAGACGTTAAACTTCACTCACTTGTCTCAGAGTGCAAACTCAGACACTTGATCACTCACTTCACACTTGTGACTTGAGTGAGTCACTTCTAACTTTTGAGTGCTATCAGTGCATTGGGACGTTGCCATAAATGCAACCCACACTGGCCGCTCACTCTTCCAACTGAGTTGAAAGCTAAACAAATTTTCTATTCCACCTGGACCAGTCCGAGCCACCCCTGTATCTAAATTATCTTATTTATCTAGCTAGCAAGCCTATCATCATTCATCAGTGAGTGTGACTCTTATTCATCACTAGCATGGTGACACCGTGACAGACTGACAGTATTGTTAATTTTTTTCATTCATTTATAAGACATGATAGATATAAGGATAACACATTGATGAACATTTTACAATATTCTCTCTTTCTCTCTGTCTCTCTCTTTCTCCCTCGTTCGGTATCCCTCTGTTTCCCTCTCTGCCACACATGAAGAGTTGGTTCGACAGCTATGTGTTCAACTACTCATGGGATCTGATGACCCGCGCCAGCTGGCGAAAGTATCCCAACCCCATGAGCCCCCAGGTCATCAGCGTCGACTTACTACACTGCGAGGTACTGCCTGCCCGACCTGCTCCCTCGCCATATCGCTTGCGTCTCTCTCATTCTCGCCAGTCACGTTTGACATCAACCCACCGCCACTCCGCTCCTTCTCTCTCCCGCGCCCGCCTCTCTCTCTCGCCACTGCGCACTCTTCGGATTCTTTACCCTATCTCTACTTATCACCCCTCATGCGCTCGCACCAGGCCATTATCACCGCAGAATCGCATTTCTCACTCGGAAATCGTCTCGGCCAAAAAAAAAAAAAAACCTCTCACAACTTATTAATATTCTTTTCGTCACTCTCACACGCTCAGGTTGACGAGGAATCGGGCGTCTTGCGCACCGGCCGACTCATTGCTGTCTCTGGCGGTATGCCTGCGTGGATCAAATTCATCATTGGTATCAGCAAACTCTCACGCATAGACAAGTAGTCCCTCTCACTCATCAGTGTTGTTGTTCTCCTTGTCGCACAGGCGCCCAAAACACAACAGTCCACGTCTACGAAGAATGCGAGGTCTCTCTCAAGCAACACCCCACTGCAAGTAGACTCCCTCCGCTCACCCTCTCGCAACTCTGTCTTTAGGTTGATCCAGACACACAAACCATGCGAATGCACACGAAAACAGTCTCGTGGCTTCATCTCATGTCGTGCGAGGAGCGTCTCACCTATGTCGGCGAAAAGAACGGCAAGACCCGTCTTCACCAAGAGGCACACGTCGAGGTACTTACACAAAGCAACGGCATTGTACACAGCCCACATACGCACTATCAAATTCTCACTCGTTTTTCTCCCTTAGGCCGGGGGCTTCCTAGACGCAGTGCGCGGCGAAGTCGAAAAATGGATGCTCAACCGCTTTCAGACCAACGCCAAGCGTGGGCGAATGGGCATCAGCGAAGTTGCCCACCGCATCCTCGGCGAACACGCTCCTAAAGACGCCCATACCTAACCGTATAAAATATACAACTTTTCTCATAGTGAATGTACAATAATAATTATATCCCAAAACTTGTTTCAGAATCAAAAAAGGCAGTACTGTATAAAAAGAAAGTGTGAGAAGAAACAAAGACAACGGTTTGGAATATAGCACGCGCACGCGTATATATAAATTATTATAATGACGTGTGTT